>JAQGEP010000390.1:0-28431 GCA_028476805.1 Acrocalymma vagum
AAGCTAATTTTAAAGAGATATAGGTATTTCCTATGGTTTATAAAGTATAGCGTTTTTCCTATTACTATTAAGATATTATTATTATATGCTATTTGTACTATAGGTAGTAGTAAAACCTAATTATTCTATTTCTAGTTATAATATATTCTAAGGTATGCTTTAATTACTTAGTTTATTCTTTCTATCTATCTATTAGTTTATAGATAGTAGGCTATTAATAATTTCTTTTTTATTCCTATCTCCGCAAGGAATATCGTCTAAAAGTTAAATATGAATAGCTTATCTCGATTACTAATAATTAATCGTAGTATTCTATAATATCGAAATACGCGGTCTTTTATTATATAAGCCAACTATTCTGTAGTATAGTCTTTTCTAAAGGGTATAAGTTCTAATCCTTTTATAAATCGGTCTACTACTAGTAGTATTACGTCGTACGTAATTCCTATTACAGGGTCTTTAGATCTTAGTAATCTAGTAATAAAGTCTATCGTAATATCCGTCTAGGGTTCTTCTAGTATTGGTATTTTCTATATTTCTCCGTATTATACGTATATATTATATTTATTTTTCTAGCAGTTTATACATTTTTTAAGTAGCTTTATAACTTTTTCTTTTAAGTTTTTTATACTAAAATACCTAAATAGTAGTTTAACTATTTTTCTAATTTCTAGGTATCCGTAAACTAGATTATTATAGTATTAAAGGATAATTTATTCTTTAATTTCTTCTAGTACTTTGATTATAGTAATTATAATTATTTCGTTACTAAACTTTAGTAATAAGGAGTCGTCGTCGTTAACTTTTAAGATAGCGTCTTATTCCTAATATTTTTCTCCTATAAGGTCTTTTCTTCTACTAAGAGCGTCTACTATACTATTATCTTTTTCTAGGGTATATACGATCTTAACCTTATATTATACTAGTTCCTATAACTATTATAATTCTTATCTATTTAGTACTTTAGTAGTTATAAACGTAGTAAGGTTCTTATAATCCGTATATACTATAAGATCTAAGCAGCTTTCTACGTAAATTCTTTAATATCTTAAAGTCTTAACTATAGCTAGTAGCTCTTTTCTTAGAGTATCGTATTATTCTTTACTCTTACTAAACTTCTTAGAGTAGTAAGCTACTAGATACTATTTCCTATTTCTTTCTTACTTTAGGTATACTCCTAAGGCTAAGTCGGATATATTAGTTTCTATTCTAGCTAGTTCTCTACTATAAAACGATACTAGTACTAGTAGTATTATATATACTTATTTAAGCGTCTTAAATACTTATTATTACTTTATTTTCTATATCTAAGGTACTTCTTTCTTAGTTAGTTCTGTAAGGGGTACTATAATTCTAGCGTAATTTTTAATAAAAACTTAGTTAAAGTTAGTAAATCCTAAGAATAATTAGATTTCTTTAACTATAGCGGGTACTTTCTAGCTTACTATTTTCTTAATCTTCTTAGGGCTTATTTTAACTCCTTTAGTATTTACTAAGAATCCTAAGAACTTAACTTCTTTCTAATACTATTTATATTTCTTAGGTTTAACTTAGAGCTTATATTATTCTAGTCGTTTTAGTACTTTCTTAACGTATTCTTCGTATTATTCTTTGTTCTCTAAGTAGATAAGAATATTATCTAGATATACAACTACGAAGTTGTTAAGATAACCGTTAAGTACGTTATTAACTAGTTCTTAGAAGGTTGCTAGTATATTTATTAATCTAAAAGGTATTATAGTATATTCGTAAAGTCTATATCTTATTTAGAATACGGTCTTCTATTCTTCTCCTTCCTTTATACGTACTAAGTAATAGCCGTTACGAAGATCTAGTATAGTAAAGATCTTAGCTTTCGCTAACCTATCCTAAAGCTCTACTATATTAGGTAAGGGATATTAGTTTTTGCGTATTAAAGCGTTAAGTTTCCTAAAATCTATATAGAATCGTAACTCGCTATTCTTTTTTAGTATAAAAAGAATAGGATATCCTACTAGTAACTTTAAAGGTCTAATATAACCTTTATCTAGTATTTCCTTAAGCTATTTTCTAAGGTATTCTAGCTCTTTCTTAGATAGCTAGTAAATTAGCTCTTTAGTTAACTTAGCATCCTTTAGAATATTAATAAAATAATTCTATTTCTAGTATTTTAGTAGTCCTTATTTATTCTTCTTCTTAATAAACAAGTACTTCTACTTCTAATAAGGTTTAGGTATTCTAGCAATTATATTATTAATCTCGAGTTTTCCTATTACTTTAGTAGGTTTGTCTATATCTTATTTCTATATAGCTATTTACGCTATAATACCTATAGTCTTATCTACTATTTCTCTAGAACGCGTAGGTTTCTTTTTACAAGTATATTTGTATTCTATAAAGTATATCTTTTTTCTTATAAAATCTATCTAAGGGTTATATATAGTAAGCTAAGGTAGTTCTAAAACGATATTATAGTATACTAGCTCTATAATATCTAGGTCTAACTTTTTCTCGTAGCCTTAGATAAGTAATAGTATCTAAAGTACTTCTTTTATAATTAAAGTTTCTTCTAGTATTAGTTAACTATTAGTAGTAAGCAGCGTTATAGTCTTTACTTTATTTATTATTAATATTCTAGCTTTACGTGCTGCAGAACGAGATATAATATTACTCTCGGATCTACTATTAATTATTACTCTTATCTATACTCTATTTACTTCTACTAGAATTATAAGGAGTAATATTCCTACAAGAACGGAGTTAGTAATAATTCTCTTATCTTAAGTCTAGGTATTTAGTATATTATTATAGAAACTTGCCCTAAAAAAGGAAAGTTACCGAATCTATTAGCGTTCTTAATATATTTATACCGCTAGTAATTATTATTAAGATATATTTGCTAAATATCCTATATATATTAACCGTTAATTATTACTTATCCCCCTAATATTTCTTTCTTACTTTAACCTAGAAAGTCTATAGTAATCTATTTATTCTAGAGATAGTTCTTATATATATAGTTTAGGTAATTAAAAGCCTAGTATTTATACTTAGGCTTAATTCTTAGAAACTAATCTAACTCTACCTTGTTCTAGTAATAGACTTAATAATAGTCGTTTCTATATACGATCTATAATATCTCGTTATATTTAGGGTTACGGGGGTTTAAGTAGTATTCTTCTTATCTACTTTAGATTATTCCTAGATTAATATTTTCCTTATTAGAATCTTCTACTAACTCTAGTATAGAGTACTTTACTACTCGTTTATAATATTAGCGTAATAGGATCTCGTATCCGTCCTATACTTTATTATTATATACTAGTACCTATAAGTTATATAATAGAGCTAATCTATACTATTCTATAAGGTAGTATAGTTGTTTCTCGCTATAGTTAAGAACTATAAGTAGTTATCTACTACTATAGTTCTAGTATCGCTCCTAATAATTAGTAATAAAATAGATATATTTTTTTTAAAATTTAAGGTCTTCTATAGTCTATTTATTATATTAGTTGCTTCTACTATCCTATCGTGTAAGATACTCTATTTTACCTTATCTTTTCTAGTAGTCCCGGATTATTATTAGTTCGTAGATAGCTCCTTAACTTCCTAGTACCAAGGTTCCTTCGTATAGTAAACTACGTTCCTTATAATCTTGTAATACTCGTTAATAGCCTCGTATATTATATACTTCTTTTTAAGCTACCTAGTAATTATGTCTGTTCGCTAGGTTTTTCTATTTAATTAGGTAATACGGGCCGGTTAGATTATCAGTCTAAATATTATTAATATCTAAGATTCTGCGGATATATTAGTTTTATAGTTTCTCTACGTAGTAATAGTATCTTTAGATTTCTCTTAGGTTATTATTCTAAAAACTCTCTATCGCCTTATACTATTTCTTATTAGGCTCTTCTTTAAGTCTATAACTTGTAGCTTCGTACTAAGGTCCTTCGTAATTAATTATTATATTGTATTAGCGATATAGTAGCGAATCTTTATAGAGTCTTCCCTCCCCTAGTAGTAAAGGCGTATAGTCTTAACTACTTAGTATTTCCTCTAATACTTCCTAATTATTACTAATTCTAGGTATTTAGGTGTATATAGCGACTATTACCCTACGAACTATATTAGGCCTCTTCTTAGGCTATCTATAGTTCCTTACTATATAGCCTACTTTACTATAGGCGAAGCAAGTAATCCCTTTCTTACTCTTCTTGTACTAGTTAACCTAACCTTTTTCCTTTACTATATTCTCTATAATTACTCTTTCTATAGGTTTAGGACCGTAATTAGGTTTTTATTAAATAGGTACTTTAGTCTAGGATACTCTATTATTCCTTAGTTAGTAGCTATTAGCGTTCCCGTAGCCTCGGGTTTCTAACGCTAATTTATATAAGGCGTTGTTAATAGTAATAGTCTTGTTATATAAGGTATTAAGATTATTAATTAGTACTCTACTTCTTATAAGCTCGGCTTAGACCTAGGGCTTTAAGCCTTATTAGAACACGTCCTATAATACTTAATCGTCCTATTTAGTTAGTAGTGCGTAGTAATAAAATTCTGTAACGTAGTTAGATATAGAGTAGGTTTAGCGTAAGCCCTAGATAGCTCTAACGGCGTATTTATCTTTTTTATAGTAGCCGAAAACTTTAGTAATTACTTCTTTAAAGTTCTTCTAGGTATCTATTAGTTAATCTACTTTATCGTCTTCTCTATTAGCCTTATTCTCTTCTACTAGATACGCAGCGAGATAGGGTTCGATCTATTGACTAGCTTTTCCTTTTAAGAAAGTAACGGTATAGGCTGCCTTAGCTCTATCTTTAATAGAGTCGGCACTAAACTTAAAGTGTAGCTCTATTTATATTAACTAATTATTAAGCTTAAATCTGTCTCCGTAATAGTAGTTAGGCCTAGTACTCTTCTTTCCTAAAGTTGGTAGGTTAATATTGATTATGCTTGAGTCAGACATTTCGTAAGGGTATTCAAAATATTAAGACTAAAAGGTCTTAGGGTTGGTTTTCGCGGAGACGTCTAATAGGATGTAATATTAGTATAAAGAGGATAGTAGTAACTAGTGTGTTATTTAGAGTAACTTAGGTTAAACACGATATTTATAGGGAATATTGTGGGGCTATATACTAGCCGTGCTCACTTGCTCACGAGTGAGCTAGTAAGCCCTTACTACCTTTAAAGTAAGTCCTTACTTCCTTTAAAGTGAGTCCTCACTTCCTCACGAGTGAGTTGGTGAGTTTGTCACGTAATCCTAGATCACGTGCAAGGCTGGTGTGACGTACGCGCGGGGCGTCGTCTCGGCGTCTTAACTATTGGTCCTTGCCTCCTCTTCTTCCTCAGGTCCTAACAAAGGCTAAGAATATATAAGATTTATAGGTTCCTTACGTAGGGAATAAATATAGCTAAGTCGTAATCGCGACTAGTACTAATAGATAGACTAATTAAGAGCTTACCTACGAGTAGTTATAGTATTTTAAACGCGCTACTTAGCTACTTAATAAAAAATAGAATTATCTACTTATTCTTAATAATTACGGCTTATATATAACTAGAAAGTTCTTACGATTTACGCTAGAAAGCGGTATTAAAATTATTATATTACCCCCCTACTATACCTATCTAATCTAGCTATTAGATATCGGCCTATTTACTCTATTATAGTAAGTATACTCTTAGTAAGTCTTCGACGCTCTACGTTACGGTAGAGAGGGTATAAATAAGGAGCGCTTCCTAGAGTATTACGTAGAGGCTCGCGTAAAGGTATTTACGTATAAGAATATTATTAAATCCTAGAAGGCTACTAGTTTATACCTACTAAGCGCGCGTCTAGTAAAGCTTAAATTAGATATAGAGGATAGGCCTAAAATACTATTACGAGCTTAGTAAAGAGCTATTAATAATTATTACTTATTTTAGTAAGCTTACTTAGCCGCGATAATATATAATTAAATTATAAGAGCTTACGACTTTTATAAGAATTCCTTATAGCTCTAGATACCCTAAAATTAATACTAAGCTAAGTACTTACGGTAGGAGGTTAGCTTATTAAAAAGAGGCCTAGATAGCCTTTTATTATCGCCTACGTAGGAGAGGGTTTAAAAGCTTATAAGAGGCTATTCGCTTATATATACTAAACTATCTATTAAGGAGATACTTTTTAAGAAGTTTAAGCTATATAAGAGTAGTAAAACAGGTACTAATCGCGTATAGTTAAAAGGGAGAGTATTTACTTACGAGGACGTCGCTTAGGTTAAGGCTAAAGAGCTCGAGAGAGCTTAGTAGGCTTCTACTAAGGAGGCGTATAAATAGTATAAAGAGGGGGTATTAATGCCTAAATTATAGGTTATTCGGTAAGACCGATTTATATTAAACCTAGGTAAAAGTTGTACTAAGTTTATATAATACTATTATATACTATAAGTAAACTATTAGGGAGCTATCGAGGGTATTACTCTATATAAGTAGGATAGTTAGTTAACGATTTGCGGTAGCGGCGCAAAACTAAGATTTATACTTATAAATTACGTGTATAAGCCCGAATTCGCTTACACTTAAAAATACGCGTATTTTCTTATGTACTTCGAGTTTTGGTAAATAATGTTTAATATATTTGATTACGTTTGTTAGTTTCGAAGTTGTGTTGATTTTGGGTGGAAACTGCGGCTCGTTACATGGGTGGCTCGCTAGGCGATAGATTACTCTATGAGCTAATTGAGATGAGCTAGGAAGACCGTTGAGAGGTCGTACATCAATATATTCTTCACGAACTTTATGCCCACTCGGGATTGGTTTTTTCTTTTTTTTAAAAAAAAATAAAAACAAAAATTAAGCAGATGAAATTTTACAAGTGGTGAAACTCTCATGTCGCACAAAATGAAGTAGAAAGCAGGTAGCAATGAGATATAAAATTTTAACAATTACCCAATGACAGCCTCGAGATGCGAAATTCTTCTCTTCCACATATTCCGCGACATAGAATCTGTGTGGTGCTTGCTTAAAGTCCCTCGCTCGATTCTTGACGCGATACGTGGACCGGGGCTGGACAGCCGTTTCCAGCGCCGTGCAGCGCAGCACATGACATCGCATCGCATCGCATTGCGTTATCGATCATCCCATTCTAAGTCGTGGCATCATGTGAATGGTAACTTGAGGTCCGACTATCGAAAACTCCTACCACCTGCCTTCTACGTCGGATAAATAAACTCAAAGTATATTTATGGCAAAACCCCCATTTCATCCGCACACCTGCAGGTCAAAGTACCTGCATAAGCGACCTCGGGAGCGTCTGCATGTCGTACAGGTGACACCTCAGAGAGTGGGTGGGTGTGTCTGTGTGTCTGTGTGTGTGTGGGTGTGGGGGGAAGAGGGGGCTTCCAATTCATTTCTATTCCACTCGGTTCCAAAGTTTTGTCAAAGCGCGGAAAATAAAATAAATAGGGTTTGGAGGGAGATTCTTTGGTTGGGGTGTATTAAATGCGAGTGTGTGTTTGAGTGGCTTGTATGGGATTGTTTCTTGTATAGTTTTTGGGGGTGTTGGGTGGGAGCGATGGTGTGTGTTTTTTTGGCTTGTTTTGTTGGGTTTTCTAGAAATGAAGGTTGTGTGGTGCTTGTATCTAGTCGACGACAGAGGCGTTCACGATCTGATGCTATCTGGCCAATACTCTACAGAGCAAACCAGTGTCTACGCCGTCGCTTTGTCGAATGTATAGCCAGCTTTACTTAACTCTCTTACTCCTTCTACCACTTTGTACCTAGAGCCTCGACAGATTTCGCGGCGCGAGCGATAGCAACCGCGCCAGAGCCCATCATCACCACCCACCCAAGAATGGCAAAAGAACGCGCCCACACACCCATCAAAATGAAACATATAGCCCATCTATTTCGACAGATCCTTCTTTCCCGGAATCAAAGTGCATTAGACGGAGGAGAAACGGGGGCCAGGGCCATCAGGGGAGAGACACGACGACTGTGCCGTACTTTAGTGCATGTGATGTGTTGTGCCGCAATCCCCCAAACGAGTTCCCCGGACCGGGATTTTGGGTGCCCACTAGGTACGGTACACGTACGGGAAATGGAAGGTGCAAGGCGAAAAACATTGCAAAAATAAAGAAAAGAGGGTAAAGTATTGTTCAATTGGATTAGACTAGATCAGAATGGGTGGGGTGAGATGGAGGTTCGTGCGAGTTTCTATTTAGCCTCTATATACCGTCGGACTATGCTTGCATATTTCTTGATGTGCTGCCCTCAACACAACCCAACCCATGCATCCTTTTCCGCCCATCGCTTGGCTAGGAAGAGGACAAGGGGTGGAGTGGGTGCACAAACACGCACACACTCTCACGGAAAAGGACTTTGCTGGCTTGCAGTGGTGACATGCGTAGGCGAGCGGGAACAAGAAGTTTTAATTGATTGTACGCAGGTAGCCGAGCGAGGCTCGTCTTGCATACTGCATGCACGCTTCTTCTGACGTTAGGATTCTTCCGTCCAGTATAAGGTCTTTGGCCGCCTCCTTTAGGGTGGTATAGCCGCAACCGATGTTTAGGCACGTCGGGGTGATCGCGGGATAGAGATGTGACAGAACATTATGGCATTGCGATGGATGGAGTAAAGGCGAAAACATAATTAGCTGGCGGTATAATCCGAGGCTGCCAGGGTGAGGCGGGTGCGATCAGATTGGTTGATCGGAAGGCTGACGGTTGCACAGGTACACGAGGCGAGGTTCCGAAAAGCAGACCATCGATCTTTCTAACAAGGGGCCCAATGATGACGATGATGTTGCCTGTAACTCCTCTCATGCTGCTACATGTCTCCGCTGCCACCACGACTAAGCCCGTGCTCGGCAGGACCGGACCGGATTCAATTTCCTCTTCTTTTCTTGAATTCTTCAATCCATTGGGCGGCCCTTGATTTCGGGACCACGCTGATCCTCACCAAGCCATCTACAACCTCTGGTTTGCCACTTCCAAGGACCTTGCCTAAGCTCATCTTCTTGCCCACTTTAATGAGACCGCCCGCGGAGGTCTCCATGTATGCTTCCACATTGTCAACGACATAGTCATGCTCCTTGTCCCAGGGAAGGGGGAAGATGTATTCAAGATGCTGATCCAATTTTTCTGACTCCGCAAATGCTTTGATGAAGTCAGATTGCGAGTGTGCAGGATACAGGAGAAGAACAGGGAAGCTCAATGTGGAAGATGGGTCTAATGGATTTTCAAGTTTGACAGCTGCATCTTCAAGATCAGGTGCCTGCTCCGTAGTCCGGGTTAAGACTCCCCGGCTTTTCAAGGCAAGTTTCAGCGTCGCTCTCTCGGACGCGGCCTTCTCCTCTCGTTCTTTCCGTGCCTTCTCAACGGATTCCACGTACTGTTTACGAGTGGCGATTTTGGTCTGAAGTGTCTTGAGGGGGGCGTTGTTAGGATCAAGGGCCAGACCTCTATTGGAAGCATCGGTGGCTTCGGGGAGTTTGTCAAGAGCTAGACAAGCTATTCCAGAACGATAGTAAGCCTTGACGTTGGAAGCGTTGAGGCGGAGCGTTGATGCACAGTCTTGGATGCATGAACGGTAGTTCTCTGCACAAATTAGCAAATGATTTATGAAAGGGCCCGAGACATCAGACAATAGCGGGGGTGGTATAGATGCAAGGTACAGTAGGTGAAATGTGATCGAAGTTTGAGATCGATATGAATAATTTGGCACAAAAAGAAGATGCAAGTTACGAGAAATTAGAAATAGTGAGTGTCTGTGAATAGGGCTGACGGGACGAGCGCATGTGGTGTTTGGTGAAGCTGTCCCTTGTGCCTTCCCCTTTGGCTTCACGATACCCAAACAGAACGTAAAGAAGGAAGACAGCAACTTGACTCACTCTTCTCCAAGTTACAAAGTGCTCGATTGATGTAGCACGCCTCTTCAATCTCCTTTTCTTTCTTTGCTTCCTCCTCTTCGTCCAATTCAACCTCAAGGACATGCTCGCCCTCCCCGTCTTCTGGATCTGGCTCTTTCGGTGGGGCTTTCAGTGCCGCTATTGCCTTATCATAGAACTCTTTCGCATCTGTCCACTGCTTTGCTCTTGCGCATTCGTTTCCCTGCTGCCTGAAGTTTTCGGCAATCTCTGCCTTTGTGCCCTCGTAGGCGAGGGCCTTGAGGGCTTCTAACCCAACATTTTCGCCGCCTTCGCCATCTGTCTCATCAAGAGTGGTCATGAAAAGCGGGAGGCGGTTCATCTCCGCCAGCACCTCCTCCACGCTCTGCTTCTTGATTTCGGCCATCGCTGGCGGCATTGCTGCCGTTGGCTCCTGGGCGCCATTCTTCTTTGACTGCGCAGACATGGCTAACACTCTAGCGTTAGGTTATATAGATGCGGAGATTTTTTTTTTCGATACGGTGTCGACTGTCCTTTTTTCTGAAGTTCTCCAACATGCATGTACCATACAATTTTTCTTCGACGAACACTCGCTAAGTCACGTGCGCAACCCCACTAAAACGAGGACGTTGAAATGGACCCATGTTCCCCAGTTGCTTTTTGTTTAGATCCATAAAAACTTTACTGGGAAAACCTTGGGCACATCAGGCCGCCTATTCATGTCCTTGCTACATATTTTAGTAAAGGTTGAACCCCTTCGGGGCTCCCCACTCCGGAAAGGCCCTAAGCTCTGTGGGTATTGTAGTGACCAGCTAAAAAATTGCGAGGGAATGCTAGGTACGATATACTCGGCAACGGCAACGTGCCGTAACCCTCAGGCCATGTTCACACGTACATGGCGCATGAACGCAAAGTTTTGCGCACCTGCATGTCCTTCGCGACAGATCGTTGATGATCGCCAGCCTCTGGGAGCAAAAAGCATCTCCTGCGGGAAATGAATCAGTACCTACCTACGTGCGCCGTTCGGTGATATCAGTTCGCAGGCTCGGCGATATCAGTTCGCAGGTTCGGCTCCCCGGTCAGGGTACCTGGGCCCCTTTAGTCTCTAATAAGCCTACAGTACACAGGCCGTGCAGTCGAGATTCTGAAATGTGGCTAGTCCAGGAAAACTTCCACTTCCCACTATTTCATCATGCTTACGAGACATGAGTCGCGATTTAAAGCACCGTATTACCATGACGAGAAACATAGTCGCCGAGAAGTTCACAGCTGAACGTAAGGAACATTATCGTGCACTGACAAACAGAGCTCACGATCCCAAGTACCGCGCTCATCCGGGAGTTAATTGTTCGATTGAACGCCTTTCCCCCACTCAAATAACCCCAAAGCGATTTGGTTTCTTATGCGTGGAGTCATGTTGTTTACTGGCGACCCTCGGCTCCCTGTACACGATCAGTTCAGCAAAAGGAGTTCCCTCGAGGTGGCCCAGGAAAAAATTCACATGCGGCAAGTCCAGATGCCGATCTGCTGTGAAATCGATAGCTCTCCTGGCCCGCATGGATTGTCAGAGCACGCTTTGGGCCAAAGAAGGAGTGCCCAAGACGCACTTTACCTCGTCGGTCTGGAGGGGCGCCTGCGAAGGCATAGTCTTGACAGACGGGTGCATGCTGCTACTCAGTCCTTTTCATTTTGCTTCTTGCTCCCTGCTCCCTGCTCTCTGGTGAGCGCGATCATCAGTGGTTCTTAACGACGCGTATTTGCCTCGCGTAGCTCAGGTTTGTCTGGGGGCGGAATTGGCGATTTGGCAATTTGATAAGGTTGAGGCCAGAGACGGGGACCCAACAGTAAGGCTTGAGGTTGTGAATGGATCCGGCCTCCCTGTTTGCTGGAAACCTTGGATTGGGTAAGTGTGCGGCCCGGATGAGGAGGCTGAAACCTCGGGTCCTAGGCTCCACCGCGGGCGCCGCGTAGCGTTGGAGCTATTGAGAGGAGAGCAGAAGTGCTCTCCTTTCGGAGTATTTGGCAGTCGAAAGCGGTCCAAGCTTGCCCAGCAAAATGAAGTACACCCAATCTCGGGCTGGCCAGACGTTGAGCGCGCAGACGGAGGAGACGAGAGCAATGTGCAACGTGCATCGTGCTGTGCGTTCATGCCTCTCGAGGGGCCCTGACGGACACCGCAGTGCTGGCGTGCGTCGTCACACGGAATCACACGTCCACTGGTGGTCCAAAATGCTCCCAGGAGGAACATAATCATAATCATTGCTCCCACCCTGGCCAAGTCAATTTCTTTTTACTCGCTAGCACATTGGCCCGTCGCCCGGGACGGATACGTTGGACCAGACACAGCAGAGCCAATGGCCAGCCGCAGATACGGAAAAGTGGCGTGCAGCCTACCAATCGCGACCACTGCCCCCAGAGGCCCGCCCGCCGCAGCATGCAGGGGAGCGTGTGCTTCGCTCGCTGGGCTTCCCTGCGTCTGTTAGGCCTGCTAGGCCTGCTGGGCTTGCCTGGCATGCCTGCATAGCCAGGTCGATTCGGGGGGGCACTGGGGGGCACAGGGCCATAGACACATTGGCCCTTCTCGAATCTGGCACACAAGCACTGGCACACCACCAGCACAGGCACAGGCACAGGCGCAGGCGGGACTCGGGGAGGGAGCAAAACAAATTTGATATCCTGCCGGCGAATTGTCTCCATTCGCTCCTGCCCTTCCGTCTCCCCCAGTGCAGGGACCATCAGCGTTGTGCAGGGTTCCTTCCTCTTTGCTGCATGGACGATCAGCACTTTCCATGCCCAGCCCTTTTTGTCTCCCCTCATCCTGCTCCCCTTCTCTACCATGGACGCGTACTTACTGTAGGAGCATTCGTCGACGCGCAAGGCCTCCCTCTCCCCATCCTCGCCGTACCTGTTCCTCTTTTCCGTCTTCTCCTCATTGCATCTCTTTTTATTCTTTTTGCGCAACTAGTTGCTTTCTCATTGCCTCTTACTTCTTGAGGTTGTTACGTACCGGAAAAGCTTGAGTGCTTCAAGTGTTATTATAGGCAAAAGGTCCGCTCAGACTTCCATTGTGCACAATTCCGTCATTTGCTCCCTATGTGAGTCTGGCACAGATTATACTTACACTGCCTCTTCACTCTCTTGTTCCTTCCCTGCTTCAATTGATGACATGTCATGTCCATGAAATTGCTTGCTCGCTGCCTTTCTTCTTCCCACTAACACATGTCACAGTTCCAACGGTCCCTCAGTAGTGCAGCGTGCATCCCCCACGGCGCAAATAATTCTTATCCGCCCAAACATTAACGACGTTTCTCTAATTGCTTGTATTTACCGGCCGTTTCATACTCGCGTGTAGCACAAAGCTCAAATACCGGTACGTACACCCCGGTCTGAGGCACCCTCTGTCAGGATTTCATTATGCGCTCGGGCAGTGGCGTGGTTGTGTATGACAGCTTAAGTTGTACTTGTCCAGTCAGGATATGGACCAACCCTCCTCTGATCACCATTGCCTATCGTTTCCATAGCTCGAGAGCATCGCTGACCTTGCTACTAGGCATGTATTAGATTTCTACACGGCATCAGCACCACTTCGTTGTGGTTCTGGAAGAGTTCTGGATTACATGCACTGTTATTTCCCATAGGATCGTATCTCATGCAATATGGCTACCGATTATTTCTCCGATAACGAAGCGTTCATCACGAGCCAACCGCTCCCTTCTCCAGCGGATACACCCTACCAATCGCTATCTCGAAGGACCTCACGATATGGCACTCCAGCGAGCGAAGCCCCAAGTTCCCCGGCCCCTATGCCACCCCACCCACGCAGGGGCTCCGACGATGTCACTAATGATGAAAACATCTCTGTCCTCGATCCTCGACGATTCACCCCTACTCTACATGCGTCCTTGGTGTCGGAAATTCTTAACCTGCGTAGAGAATTGGATTCTAAACACAAGTTCATCGAGGACCTAGAAACAAATCTTCATACCGTACGAACGGAAAACGACTCCCTGACATCGGAACTATCATCCACGACGAAAGAAAGCCGAACTCTCAAACGCCAACTCCAGCAATTAGAGAATGGAACCTTGTCCGCTCTAGAAGAAATTGCTAGCGAGAGGGACAAGGCCAAGGAGGCCAATGCCGATCTGAGAGAGAAGCTTGAGACAACCCAAAAGAAACTTAAAGGTCAGGAAGACGACTCTACTCGGGTCCATGATATGTGGGCACGTGAAAAAGATGTGTGGGCCGGAGAAAAACGAACTCTTGAGCGTCGTGTGCACGTCACCGAAACTCGATTGAGGTTGCTTCTCGACGAAATTGCAATGCAGGAGGCTGCCATTGAGGAAGTCGAAGATGAGAGCGAGAATGATGATGCAGCTCGAGACGGTGGCGTGGGTCACGAAAGTGACACCGCTAGCATTCGCTCATCACCGCAACGACGACCTTCGTCACGCATTGCGCGTCACTCTCGCAATCATAGCAATAGCAGCTTCCGCAGCATCGGGCGCAATTACCGCATGTCCTTGATGTCCGTACCGGGCTCTGAGGGCACCGGGCGTGTCAACGGTCTAAGTTTGGCTGACGAACTCATTTTTGATGAAGAGGAAGAAGAGTATGAAGAGCTGGAAATCGACTCGGATGACTTTCCTGAGAACGAGATGCGTGCAAGGAGAGCTCTTGAATCTCGTCAGTCGATGTATCAGGACGAAAAGGCGAAACGCATACTGGGCCTTAGTTTGGAAAAACAACATGGTAATGGGAACAAGGATATCCCTCCCTCGACACCTGAAGATGAACTTGCGAAGTCGGTACATCACACAGCTCAATCGTCGACTACGATCACCCCACAAGAGATAACCCTTATTTTTCCTCCCCCTGGGCCTATGTACGTCGACACCGGCGTCCAGCCGTCTCCCCCGTCATCGCCCGTACGACCAGACACTGCCGGATCTTGCATGCCTGCGAAATCTCCTGAGACTGGGTCTTCTCTTACCGAGGTTGAAGCAAATCAAAGTCGAAAAAGAGTGTCGGCAGCTGTTGGAGCGTTCCCTCAATATGGTCATATTGTCGTGCCATGTAGGGGAATGACTTCCACTTCTTCACAGACGGTAGAGCAGCCATTGAGCCCTCCAGATACCCCAAAAATTGACATCCCTGCCACTCAGATTCCAGCATCCCCTGTTTTCAAACCGGAGGTTGCCTCAGTGTCAACACAAACAGAACCTTTGGAAGAGCCAGTCGTCAAGCCTTCCACACCACCGCCGCCACCTGCTCAACCAACGCGCGCTCCACCACCAGCGCCACTCCCAATTCCTTCGATTGCCATTCACGCACCTACATCAGCGCCCGCATCCCCCAAAGAACCAATCCTTCCACCAGGTACCAAGACTATTGCGACACAGACATCAAGCGACATGACTTGGTCTATGCGCTCAACCGGTATGCAAACTGAGCCCATCAGAATTGACAAGCGCCCTGTCAAGCTTCCTCCTCATCTTTTGCCTTCTGCGATTTCCTCTAAGCCTGGAACTCCTGAACCTGGAAATGAAGGCCCAGGTAGGAAAGACTCGGCTCAGCCCGTTGCTGGCGAGAAAGGCCAACCTACCGCAAGACCCACCGCTCGTCAAGACCTTTTGGCCCTTCTTGAACGGGCTGCTGATCGAACAACCGACAAGACAAATGAGAAGACGAGCGAGAAGGCAAATGAAAAGACAAAAGACAAGACAAAAGACAAGACGACTGAGAAGCCCGTAGAAGATCGGTATCCCGGCAACAACGACAATGGACCATTAGCTCGCGATAAGGAACTTGGGATCAGCAGGCCTTTTAGGACAAGCAGTTTATTTGCAGGGTTTGATGGCCCGTCGTCAGATGAAGAGGACAATGACGCCGAACTCAGCGATGAGGAGGACTACAGGCCAGCACAGCACTCGACACCAATGCTGTCCTCACGGAACTTGAAGAATGGCCGAGTATTCAACAATCCTCCTACACCTGTCCCCGAGGACAAAGAGGTTGTGTCTAACCCACGGCCCTCTGAGGATTCCGTCAACTCTGGTAGGATGTTGTCAAACCGCAGTTCACTCGAGAAGCCGGCCAAGGTAGGAAAGCCTGTTCGTACCTCTCTATCCCGCCAGGCCAGCATTCGCCGTTCTGCTATGATCCAAAATGGAACCGCAGCACATATGCGATCTCGTAGCCCAAGCATCGGTAGCATTGGGTCCAACAACTATACAGCCAGGCCTCCTTTCCCTGTTCCAACGCGTTCTAGCTCCCGCAATAAACCTTTGAGCAAGAGCGAAGGTTCTCAAAGCCCAACATCGCGCAACAGTGGAACGTATTCTGGCCGTCGACCGTACGGGACAAGGCAACATCAACGTAAGGACAGTCTCCGAAAGGTACGATCGGCTGCTGTCATCCAAAAATCAGGCCGCTCAGGTAGCAGGTCGCCGCCATTGCCTGCCACTCCTCCTATTCCTCCTAGCCCATCTCTCCCGCCACTGCCAAATGACTTGATTGCTGGTCGCAGCTACGGCCATCGACACCAATTGTCCACCAACACGTCGCATACCGGTAGCGCTTCAGTGGGAAGCGCCGGGCAACAAGCAAGCGTTGTTGATGCGATCGCTGCAACGATGATTGGCGAGTTTATGTGGAAGTACGTGCGCAAGAGGAAGACGTTCGGCGGCCCAGAGTCGCCTGTGGATGTCAGCCGTGCCGGCGAAGATTTGTCAAGCAACGGCGTGCGGCACAGACGTTGGGTCTGGATATCACCGTACGAGCGATCTATTTTGTGGAGCACCAAGCAACCAACTTCCAACTCCGCGCTAATGGGTAAGAGCGGTCGTAAACGTAAGTCACCATTGAGGCACAGCAAGGCTTAATTTACACCAACCGCTAACGTAATATACAGTTACGATTCAATCTGTTCTTGACGTCGCCGATAATACTCCGCTCCCAAAGAATGCTGGAACTCAGACTCTGTTTAACAGGTCTATTCTGATTCTCACTCCTGCACGTGCACTCAAATTCACCGCAGTGTCTCGAGAACGGCACTATATGTGGCTCACAGCTTTGTCCTTCCTCGCTCACTCTAGTTCTCCAATCTCGGAAATGGAGCCAGCAATGCCAATTGCGCCTCCAGCGCCAGTGGAGGAATTACCACCTCGCTCGCAAGGCGCAACGCTTCGTCGCTCTCATGTCCGAGATTCAGTGCGACTCGCTAAGGGAAGGACTAACCCAGTGACGTCTCGTTATGCCTTGCAGAATGAGCCTTTGCCTGAACTGTATCCGAGGTCAGGAGCGGACCGTCCGGTTCCAGACTCTGCATCTCCACCTACCATACCTCGTGGTCCATACCATGGGAGGAAGAGGAGTTCTACCGGTCCTGGCGCACCTCCACCTAGCATTCCGTACCGTAGCTTCTCTCATCAGCATGTCCCTTCTTTGTATTCTACTGGCTCTTCAGATATGTATAGCGCCATGGCACCACCATCGGTTCCATCATCAGTATACAACCCACACAGCGGTATCACGAGCTCTAGGACATCAGAGGCGAGCACTTCTACTCGTCAGAATTTCTTTGATACAATGGGCACTGTTCGAATGGAGGCATTCATCGATGGGGCTTTGGGTGATCCCAACAAGCGTTCAGAACACACAAGACATCGAATGATGGGCCGACGAAGGAATAGTCAGTGGAGCAGCAGTACGACCAATGATCTCCCAACTCGAGTTCCTGGACTATATGAGGATTTGACGCAAGAATCAAACGACCCCTTCCGCGGTTTCTAGAAGAACGAATGCGGTCACGAGAACCATGGGTCTATGCGACAGCTGACGAGAAGCCGGCTTGACCTCACTGTTTTTGTTTTGTTTGTCACTCACTACAGAAATTTCCTTTGTTACCACAAAAGTGCTACCAACGTTCTGTCGTTCAATGTCCAGACGTCTAAATGCTCTTAGCGTTCAACTGCATATTGCATATTTGTTCGCATTTTTCTCCAAACCTATCTTATTTTCTGACTTGATTCCCTATACTTTTTTTCTTATTTTGATTTGTTTCATTTCATTCTTTTCTCCACTTTAGGCGGCCTTCCATGCAGGCTTAGAAAGTTGCAGCGCTCAAGCGCAAAGGGTGATAACATCACATCACTATCACTTTTTAATTTCTTCTAGTCGGGTGTGCTACCCCGACGGGCTTCTTCCGATACCCAATTTACGTTCTACCTATTTGCACCTCATGAGGTTGCACTATATTTATCTTTAGTACTTATTCTGGATAGGGGCGGCATGGTCGTTGTCTCAGGCGTGTCAGAAAACAGTTGGGGTGGCTGACTCGTATAATGAGTCGAGAAAGGCGCTCGCATTGGGTTTGCTGATACTGGGAACGGGTGGGAAAGGACTGAGTTGGATATGTTAGGCGTGAATACCTTTGAGAATGTCAAATTTATCGTTGAGAGAATCAACGCACTCTACCCAAACGCCAGACTCTAAGTTAGAATACAAAGTGATACAGTGATGTATAGTACAAGTCGAAAGTAGGAGTCTTCCGGGATGCCTACGTTTAAAAGAGCCTTTAAGATCTAGCATCTTTATACATTCAGGTCCCTGAAACTGGCCTCGACTTCCTTTCTGGGGTTCCTACGTCCAGCAATCTAGGCGAGCCTTCCCTGTCTCTCTCCTTTTTACTCTTTTCTCTCTCCTCTTCTAGCACTTCCAATACTCTCCTTGTGATCCTATCCCTTTCTGCCACATCCACTGTGCCATACGTATCCATGGCCTGGGCGAACACTTTCTCCTCCCAGCCGTCCCCGACATTGACCTGTCCGGCATCGGTCCAACATGCCTGAACGGTGGCCCCGATGTTCTTGAAGAAGCCTTCCAGTCCACCGGTACCTCCCCCGGCTTGATAGCTTTTGAAAGGGCCGGCAACGGCCCACCGCGGGCCCATCGACGTCTCAACTATACGATCGAGTTCGGCAACACTGACGACACCGCTATTGACGAGATGCACAGACTCTCTGAGCAAAGCAAACGCCAACCGATTGGCCACAAACCCCTTCGTCTCCTGATGAATGTGAACAGGGACGCGACCCCTTGCCTGCCAGAAGTCGTGCGTGCGCTCGATCACATCTGCCGATGTATTCGGCGAGGGCACCAATTCAAGCAACGGCATGATGTGCGGCGGATTGTATGGGTGCACGATGATCAGCCGGGATTGATCCTGCATTTGCTGGGCTTGCGTTGACGCAGGGATCCCCGATGTACTGCTCCATAGCAGCGCGTTCTTTGGCGCGTGTTTTTCCACGTCCTGCCAGAGTAGCTGCTTGATTTGTGCGTCTTCGGGCCCGCTTTCTTGGATGATGTGTGCGTTGGTGACGGCGTCTTTGAGTGTTTCTGCTATGCGGATTTTGGAATAGGGGATTGGGATGCAGTGGTCTGTGCCGTAGATTTTGGGCAGTGTTTCTTGAATGTAGGATTCGAGGTTGGGCCGTGGGTCGTAGATTGTGAGCTGTGTGGGTGCGAGAAGGTGTTGGAGGTGGAAGGTAGCGAAGGAGAGGCCAATGGTTCCTGCGCCGAGCAGAGTGATTTTGAGGTCTGGGTCGAAGTCCATGGTTTTCTCGAAAAAAAAAAAAGGAGTGCCAATTGGTACCTGGGAGAAAGCTTGAGGAGGAGAGAAGTGTGTAGGTATATTGGGCGCCAGCTATTGGGGTCCCGTGTGACCACGTATTAGGAAAGCCGAAAGATGTTGCGTAGAAGCTTGAGGCTGTCACAACAGAACTGAAACGGGCCAACTGTTCTGTAACAGGAACCAGAACCTCAGATTTAGTGCATCTGTCTCATCACCGCAGTGTCAACAAAGGATGACCAAATGGAGGCGGGGATTGCAGTGTTGGAGGGGTAGTTGGAGAAGCTATCCGATCCGGGAAAAGAGGCGGATAATTCCCCATCTCATCCCGCCGCTGTACGCAGTAGCTCCGCAATTCCTGACTCTCCCCGCTGACTCTTTCGACTCGACCGTGATGAATCCCGTGGAGAAGACCGCACGCCGAGGAAAACAAATGTGGGAATTGGTCTTCCGGACGAAGTTGACGGTGATGTTCATCTCCCACTGCGTCTCCAGATTCGCATAATAAGAGGCGTTCTTCTCGAGAATTGCCATTTTGATTCTCGATAAACCGTTGCTGCTCTGCTGTTTCGCTGCGTGAAGCTCCGTGACGGGATCTTGCTTGTACCAGCCTGGCAGTACCTTGATTGTGCCATTCATCCTGGTCCTACATTAGCCGTCAAAATGGTCATCTTCAAGTCGCAACAACCGCCAATTGACCGTGAGCATATCCCACCACCAAATTCCCCAAGGCTGCTTTCCCACTGTTGCTAACATTTCCCAGTCCCTACGGAGCTCACAGACTGGGACTGGCTCTTCGACTCGTCCTACTCCCCCATCAACAGGTTCCCCGCTAACGAGCTCGCCGGCTTCGAAAACGCCATTACAAAAGAGCGCGTAAACTGGGCCGACGTGAAAAAATACTCAACCTACATCTCCACCGCCCTCGTAAAACGCTACGGCCTCAAAGAGGGCGAAACCGTCTCGCTCTTCAGCCAAAACACAGTATGGTACCCCGTTGCCATGTTCGCCGGCCTGCGCGTAGGCGCAAAAATCTCGGGAGCAAGCCCAGCATACAACACCGAGGAAATGACGTTTGCGCTCAAGACGGCTGATGCAAAGTTTCTCATGACTACGCCTGGTAGCATGGAAGTGGCAGCTGCGTCTGCGAAAGCGGCCGGATTGCCGCAATCCAATGTCTTTCTCCTTGAGGGCGAACTCCCCGGCTACACCACCGTGCAAGATCTCATCCGCATAGGACAATCGTACGGGGAGAGCGGCCAAGCACCCGCTTTCAAGCTCAAGCCAGGACAAAAGAACAAAGATGTGTGCGGCTTCCTGTCTTTCTCGTCGGGAACAACAGGGCTCCCCAAAGCCGTCATGATCTCCCATCAAAACGTAATAGCCCAATGTCTGCAAATCCAGCAAATCACGCCCGAAACCCAAAAGAAAATCATGGCTGTCCTCCCACTGTTCCATATCACGGGTCTAGTGCACCAAATGCACCTACCAATCCTGCTGAATGCCGAAGTGGTCATGCTGCCACAATTCACGATGGAGAAAATGCTCGAGACCATCGTCGAGTATAAGCTTAGTGAGCTGTTGCTCGTTCCGCCTATTTTGATCCGCCTGGTGCGCGACCCGATTGTTGCAAAGTATGATCTTTCGCATGTCACGCGGTTTAGTTCGGGGGCGGCGCCGCTGTCGGAAGAGATTATTCAACTGCTGCAGAAGAAGTTTCCTAATACGGGCTTCAAGCAAGGCTACGGCATGACGGAGTCATGTAGTTGTATTACCGCGCACCCGCCTTCAAAGTACTCGTACAAGTATGCGCATAGCGGCGGCGCCATCGTCGCCTCGACGGAAGTCAAGATCATAAAAGACGATGGTACAGAAGGCGATGTCGGAGAGGACGGCGAAGTGCTTGCTCGCGGGCCCCAAGTCGTAATGGGCTATCTTAAGAATGAGAAGGCGACGCGCGAGACATTTGAGCCGGAGGGCTGGCTGCACACCGGCGACCGCGGCCATATTGATGAGGAAGGCATGATTCACATCACCGACCGCATCAAGGAACTTATCAAGGTAAAAGGCATTGGTGTCGCGCCCGCCGAACTCGAAGATTTGTTCCTCGGTCACCCCAAAGTCGAAGACGTTGCTGTCATGGGCGTCCAGGACGATTACTCGGGCGAAAAGCCAAAGGCTTATATTGTTGTCAAGTCTAGCGTTACGCCTGACACTGCGGTCGGGAAAGAGCTAATTGACTTTGTCAAGGAGAAGAAGGTGCGGTATAAATGGGTGAAGGAGATTGAATTCATTGAAGAGATTCCAAAGAGTCCGAGTGGCAAGATTTTGAGGAGAGTGTTGAGGGATAAGGAGAAGGAAGGTCGGTTTGGCTTGGTGGTTAAGGATGAGAGTAAGGCGAAGTTGTAGGAAGCTTGATGGTGAACGTTCAATGTCCATATACGTTAGACGAGTAGCAAATGAAACCTGTTACAATTCTCAGGAATCCGTTTGGACTGTGTAGCAAAAGTCTCGCAGGCCTGTTGATCGGAATGCTCCTTAAAACGAAACAGATATAATCACCAACGCAGCGCTTTCTTGGATTGGTATACATGTCTTTAGAATTGTAATGATGCCATAATCAACTCCCAACCGGCGCTTTTTCGCAAATGCCCAAGTGTCTTACAAGAAGATCAATTCGCCAAACGCCTCGCCGAAAAGAGTTACCGCCTTTGCCTCGCCTTTCCTTTCGTAGCTCAGGGGATGAATACTCGTGGCGCAAACAATAATCTTGAGGTCCGCTGCCTCGTACTCGTGCTTTGCCTTTTAGACAATAAAACCTAATTGGTTTTCCTATATAGCCCATCTGTAACTGGCATATCGTCCCGCGGTTTCTGATTTTCGGATAATCTTCACGACCTGACCTCTCCTGAGTCCAAGGTATTTGGCAACGGGGTCCGTGACTTGAATTCTGGGCAGCTGCGTCTCCTTCAGGCGATATCTCTTCAATAGCTGGTCCTTCTCTTCCCTGCTTAGAAGCACGTGCTTCGGCACCAATTCGTGCTTCGTGATATTCACTAATAAGTCCTGCTCCACGAAAACTTCGACTCCGCCTTTTGGTCCTTCCTGGATTCCAGATGCCCCCCGCAACAATCGAAGCGCCATACCCGTCATAGGTTTGACACACACCATTATTCCCGAGTAGAAGGACCCATTCACGAGATGCTGCATGTAATCACGCAGTTGCTTAAGACCGACATTCTCATCGCTATTGAATTCGACCCAAATATTGCCGATTTCGGGTTGGGGGTTGGGTTCTTTGTTGGTCGGTGGGTTGGTATATTTGCGAAGCATTTCTTCTGACGGCTGGCAGGAGAAGTTCAGGCGTGATCGGCTACAAAGAAGTTAGCTTTAGTGTGGCTGGGAGCGAGGATTCCGCAAGTTGCAGCCTTTGGATAGGACATTGCTCGCTGAAACTACAAATGTTGTGCGCTAGAGGGTTTAGAAACAGGACGACGACAAGTGTTGCCGCTCTTTGATATCATCGTATAGTATGCGACAGCGTCGAAATGTCTGAATCATAGGCTGCACTTGGCTGCAATGACATACTCAGGTTCTCCATCCTCGCGCGAATATTTCCGCGCAAATTCCTGCAATGTGATTGAGGCTTCCTCCTCAACCACTATGTAACCCTTAGACAGAGTCAGTAGGTACGCCTTTGCAATGTTCTTCAAAGGCTTGCGCGACGAACCCTATCCTGGCACATCTCCTTGGTTGTGCGGAACACCCGCCACATGCGGATCATGTTCTGGCTGTAATTATCTCGATCGTCAGCCATGGTCGCGGTCGGCGCAGTGGCTTGCTGGGAAGAGGGGTCGTAGACGGGGTGCTGCGGCAGTGAAGCTATGGGATGAAGGCCTTGTCGCGTCCAAAGAAAATGTTACAAGGTGGTTCGGAGGACGGCCTTGGCAGCAGAAACACGCTAAGCCGAAAACGCGGCTAGTGCAGGCCCCGCGGTGCCCCGCCAAAGCTCCAGCTCGGTGGGTTCGAGCAGCTCCAACATCCATTCACGAGCATGGCCGCTCAGGAAATTCCCAACCTCAAGACCCTTCTTGGGACCCGCCGTGGAGGAGCGTCTCGCGGCAGAGGGCGCGGAAGAGGTGGTCTTGGCTCATCGAGTGAAGGAAGAGAGCAGCTTCGCGACAATGCCGTCAAGTCGACCGATCAGGATGCCGCAGGGAGCAGGGTGAGCTGCGTGGAGCTTGGCTATCTTCACGATCCCTATGCGCGGCTGTTTGCCACGCAGCCTTCGACGCGGCGGCTACCATTACTGAATAGAGGTACACAGGTTCTATTCTCTCGTTTCCAAATAAACTAACTCTGATGACATTCCCTAGGGACATACGTTCGTACCTCTGCGATTGACCTCCTCGTCTCGAGATTCCTCCTCCATGCGCCATCGTCTCCTAAACAGATTGTATCCCTCGGTGCGGGCACTGACACACGATACTTTCGCCTGCGTGACCTATTTCCCGACATTAACCTCATCTACCATGAAATTGACTTCCCCACCAATACAGTCGCGAAACTAGCTTCCATACGAAGTCACCGCACATTACACCAAAAGCTGAACGAACCTACGTCCCCTATATCACCGACTTCAACATCATATTACTCCGAAACATACAACCTCCATGCTCTTGATCTCCGTTCGCTATCAAAAGAATCAGACGATCAGCCTCCGCCTACCCTACCGAATTTAAACCCCCACATACCGACACTGATACTTTCGGAGATGTGTCTGATCTATCTTCAACCAGCTACCGTCTCATCAATACTCTCAACCTTCCTGAATACCTATTTACAGCCATCATCACCCGCCTCTCTGATTCTATATGAGCCTATCCTTCCCAACGACGCATTTGGTCGCACTATGATATCCAATTTACAAACACGCAACATCCACCTGCCTACACTTACTGCATATCCAGAGCTTGTGGACCAACGGGAGCGATTAAAAGCCTACGGATTTACCGAAGGGACCAAAGTTGCAGATACAGAGGTCATATGGCGGGAATGGGTGAGTGAAGACGAGAAGGAAAGAGTTGCGGGTTTAGAGATGTTGGATGAGCTCGAGGAATTGGAATTGTTGCTGAGGCATTACTGTATTGCTTGGGGTTGGAGGGACTCTAAAGGCGAGTCTTTCTCACAAGCTTGGAAAGAAATTAGCGAACAATGAATTCACGTTAAGATATACGCATGTCCAGCACTCTCGCCGATTGAGACATCCGCGTTTCTGAAAAAAGCCGTCTTTTTATATCTCGCTCACAAACTGTCGCGAGATATCTACTTGTATAGGAATATCCCTATATCCACAAATCTTGTCAGTAGACTAAACAGGTACACTATTCATTCATCGGTATCCCCGGCCACCACTTGAACATGACTAAGCGACAAAAGGGAGTCCGGTGCACGTGCGTTCGTGAAGGTTCAAAGTCTCGGCGCGCTAGGCTCTCCCGTTGAGTTGCGACCGAGCTTCACAATAACATCAACAACGTCGCCGGTGGTGGTTTTGCAGGTGACATTGCTAACTAACTTTCACAGGACCAAATGAATGATTTAGATTCTACTAGATCATTTTGAATCTCATCTCACTGTCTTCGTTTCGCGACTCACTGTGGCTGAATTGAGTAAACAATCAACTGGCTGAAGCTAGCAAACAAACAACAATGGCTTCGAGAAAAGCCAACCAGCCAAGCTACAACATCTTCACCGGCGCCGAAGAGTCTCCCCCTCCTGCACCACGAGAGCCATTGCGCGAGACCTTTCGTACGACGCTGCGCGCCTCACAAAATGCTCCGCATACGGTCGTGTCCTCCGACCCAGTCAACGAAGACCTACGAGCGCAGCTCAATACCCTCCGATATGAGCTTGAGACGGCGAAGCAAGAAAAGGAAATGATGAAGTTAGAGCATTCGCAGGAGATCCGCGATATTCAGAACCGAGCAGAAGCAGACTTTCGCAAAGCGCAACAAGCAGAGTCTTCGGGCAATCTCACAGCGAAAAAGTACGAGTCGCTACAGCGGGAGTTATCGGAAGTACAAACACGATGTGCGAATGAGCGACAAGATCTGGAGCGAAGGTTGCGAACTTCGCAGGAGAAAGCGCAGCAGTTGCAGGAAGACGCGGATGAGGCCAAAGAGGAGTTAGCGACGTCGCAAAGACAGAGCGAACACATGTATAATACGCTGCAGGCGGAACACAAATCGTTAAAGGAGTCTGTAGAAGAAATGAGATCGGACCTCGACACTAAAGCTCACGCGCTGGCAACAGCGCAAAGGAAACTATCACAGAAAGAGGAGGAGGTTGGGGAGCTAGAGGCGGAAATATTGCGGTTGAAAGCTATCACCGGAGATGCGGAGACAATGGCCGTTATTAAGAGAGAGCTGTCTGAACAGGTGGCGCATATAAAGAAGTTGGAGACTTTAACACGGGAGCAGAATGCCGAACTAAGGACTTACAGGAAGCAGCACAAATCCATCGAACTCGTGGAAGAGGAGAAGAGGACACTGCAAACTAAACTCCGCATGATGGACGATCTGCAACGACAGCTGAACGAGGCCGAATTGAGGAAGCAGGTTCTTGAGGACGAGAGAAATTCTTGGACATCATATCTTGAAAATGAGGCGGATTTACAGGGAGAAGCACAATTCGAGACACCAGAAGACCTCGCACGGGCTTTCATCCGCGAGCGCCTTGAGAAGGCCGATTTGATGAACAGGCTAGGCGAGATTAAACCTGAACTGTCGGTCAAGGAAGCAAACATCCAGGCGCTCGAGGATGAGAAGGCCAAGCTCCATGCCGAAATCCAACAATTAAAAGCTACTGGAGGTAGTGCAGCTACTTCCAGCGATGCCAAAGCCCGTGCTAGGCTAGAGAGACAAAAGGCACTAGCAACAAAGGAGGTTGATTTTCTACGCGCCCAAGTTAAAGCATTTGATGACGAGGAGCGAGAAATGCAACCCGACAAATACGACGCCGCGAAATCAGAACGTATCAGCGAACTCGAAAGTATGGTTGATCAATACCGCAAGGAGATGGATGCGCTTCAGAAAGAGTTCAACTCTATGGAGAAACCAACAGCAGTTGCAGCGGGTCAAAAGAGGTCTCTGGACACTGACGATGCAGATGAGCGTGTTGGCGAGCTGCGCCGTAAGAACCGCCAGCTTCAAGACGACCTCACATCAGCCCAAAAGAAGATGAAGCTCATTGAATCCGAATACAAAGCCCAACACTCGCAACTCAAAAAGCTTAAAGAGTCATCACGAACACGCGTCCTCGAGCTCAAATCGAACCCCACAGCAGACGCCGAGGCCCTCAAACTGAGTACCGTCCGCACACTCCGCGAAGCCAACGAGAATCTCCTCGCCCAACTCGAAGGAAAAGCTAGCGCTGATGTAGTCCCTCTTGCAACCCTCAACGCAGCAAAGGACGAGCTAGAAGAGCTTCGAACTTCCCTGGCCTCCTCGGAAAAGAAAATCAAACGTCTCAAACAAATCTGGACTGCCAAATCCCTTGAGTTTCGCGAAGCAGTTGCCTCGATCCTAGGCTGGAAACTCGACTTCATGCCAAACGGACGAGTGAAAGTGACATCCATGTTCAAGCCCGCCGACGAGAACAGCGAGAACTCGATCGTTTTCGATGGCGAGAACGGAACTATGAAGGTTAGCGGTGGCGAACAGAGTGTGTTTGCGGGAGAAATCAGAGACCAGATTATCTACTGGGTTGAGGGACGGAAAGAAATCCCTTGCTTTTTGGCTGCTCTGACTCTGGAGTTTTGGGAACGGGGTCCTGGAGCTCAGACGATGAAGATGTGAGGAGAGTGGTGTAAAGGTGTAAGGACTGATGAATTGTTTCCGAAAGTGCTACTGACCGGCACTGTTTTTTTTTTTGGCCTTACGATTCTAAGGACGAATGGGTGGTAATCAAGGCATTTTGGTGAATACTAGGATGCCGGATGCGGCTATCCTTTAATATTCTCACGGAGTTACTTGGTCCAGAAAATATGTTATGGATACGTGTACTTTTTATATGCGGACTGCAGTGTCTGCTTCGAAGTTTACTTTCGACTTGTTCGAGTAACTTGCTTGCATACTGTTGATTGTATCTGTGATATGAGAACTGGTCGCTTCCTATTCTTTAGTGGACAATATGGCGGAAGGTGGAAACAGTGTGCGTTTGGCATTGTTAGGTTTGGATGCACAGCTACTGCAATTTTGCAATCTTTGCTTCTATCATGGAGGCGTGGTCCTGCTACGTAGTGTAATAACTGAGGGCAGGCATACACACGTACGAAAGCAACAAGCAAGTTGCCCCACTATCTAGTCGACCAACAACCCCTCTCCACCAGGTACTACCTCTCCCTCCCAACCCTACCCCAAACCCATTCCCGAAAACAATACAACAAAAATGATGCTCGAAATAGCGTGCTTCAACGCCCGCTCCGCCATCATCGCCGCAAAGGCCGGCGCCTCCCGCATAGAGCTATGCGCATCCTATGCTTTAGGCGGCGTGACTCCAAGTCTTCCCACCCTGCAACACGTCCGCCAACACACGACAACACCAATCAACGTCATGATCCGGCCGCGCGCAGGCGACTTTGTCTACACGGACGCCGAGTTCCAGCAGATGAAAGACGACATACTGCTGTTTAAAGAGTTAGCAAGCGGGTTTGTATTTGGGATTCTGGACAGGGAGGCGCGAGTAGATGCGGTGCGGAATCGGGAGTTGGTTGGGTTGGCGGGGGGGTTGCCGTGTACGTTTCATAGGGCGATTGATGGCGTGGCAGACTTGGAGGAGGGTGTTGATGTGGTGGTTGAGTGTGGGTTTAGGAGTATTTTGACGAGTGGTGGGGGGAAGAGTGTTGGGGATGGGGTCCAGAGGATCGCGGAGTTGCAGGAGAGGG
>JAQGEP010000391.1:810-28364 GCA_028476805.1 Acrocalymma vagum
GACTTTATAAAGAAAGAGTACTTTAAGGCTTTAGTATATAACTTCTATTTATATAATTACTTAAGAACCTCGCGAACGTATTATTTATAATCCTTCTTATTCTTTAAGTAGATAAGAATATTATCTAAGTATATAACGTAAGTAATATCTAGGAGTCTACTAAGATATTTATAAATATATAATTAGAATAACGTAGGAGTATTAGATAAACTAAAGAGTAGTACTAGGTACTTAAAGTACCTATACTAAGTCTTAAACGTAGTTTTCTACTCGTCTCCTTTCTTAATACGTAGCCTATAGTACGCGTCGCGGAGGTCGAGTTTTATAAATACTTTTACCTTTAATAGCTAGTCTATTATCTCGCTCGCGAGTAGAATTAAGTAATAATTTTTAATTATTATATTATTTAGCCCTCTATAGTCTACGTAAAGACGAAGCGTTCTATCCTACTTTAGTATAAAGAGAATTAGCGCGCTAACTAGTAATTTACTAGGTCTAATCTATCTTCTCTCTAGAGTATTATTAAGATATTCTTATAAAATCTCTAGCTCTCTAGCAGATAGATTATAGATAGGTTAGTTTAGTAGAGTTTTACTATTAATTAGGTTAATAGTATAATTATACTCTAAGTTCTAGAGTATCTTTTAAGCGTTAGCTATGTTAAAGATATAGAGTTAGTTATAAAGGTATTTAGGAATAAATTTAAGGTCTTCTAGGCCTATTCCGCGGACTTCGTATTCTTTAGAGAGTACCTAGGTATTACCTAGGGGCTACCTTTTTCTAGTATTCCTTTCCTTTAGTAGGGTAGCTTATTAGAGAGGGCTGTACTAATCTATAGATCTAAGATAGTTAACTATTACCTATAGTAGCTACTCTAGTTTTAGGTAGTTCTTTACGTATTTTTCTAATCTTGCTGTAACTTTATTATACGCTTACCTAAGCTATAAGAGCCCTTACTATTAGTACTATAACTCCTTATCTTTAATATTCTTTTCTATAGGTTTAGTCTTTACTTTAGGAAACTAACCTTTATTAAAAGTTAAGTACTCTATTATTTTTAAGAGGTTTCTAAGGGGGTTTTAAAAAATAGCCTACTATTCCTTAAGTATTAAAGATCTAGCGTAGAATATACTAAGGTAGAGTATATATACTCTTTTATCCCTCTTAAGGTTATTTAGTAGGGATTTAGTATACGTTTCTATAGTTAGTTATTCTTTAATTAATACTTCGCGCTTCTACTATATAAAGTTACCTTTAATAGGGTCTATCGCGGTATCCGCTTAGTATTACTATAGTAATCCTAAGATTACGTCGTAGCCTTTTATTAGCGTAGCCTAGAATATTTAATTAGTAACCGTTTTTAAGACGCCTTCTTAATTAATAATATCTATTATAATTTAGAAAGAATTCTCTAGTTTTAGAGGTATCTCTAATATCTAGTACGCGTTAGGCTTATATACGATATCCGCCTTTAGAAAGTTAAGATATTATACTATATTCTTCTATATAATATTTAGGTCTAACCTAGAGTTATAAAGTACCTAGAGAGTAATAGAGGTTTTTCTAAAATATAGAACGACTACGTTAAATATAATTTAATATATTCTTCTACTTATTTCTAGTTCTAGAGGTAGTCCGCCTAAATAGGCTATAAGGGCTTTCTATTTCTTTAGTCTTTCTTTTAAGTTAGCTATTAGCGGTTCTTCTAGTATTCTCTTCTATTACTATTAGAGCTCTACTATCTCTATAGGTAAGGTATAGAACTAGTAAATAATAAGGTAATAGGAGATAGCGCTATCTAGTTAGAGGAGTTAGAGCGTTACTAGTTACCTAACTACTTATAGTCTTACTTTTTTCTCTAGTAGTTTCCTAACCCCTAGTTTTAAGCTAAGAGGGAAGCTTTCTACTTTTCTTAATACCCTTTTATAGAAGAGGGAACTGGGGTATACTAGGCGCCTATCTAGGTATTACTTAGTTATATAGTAGTATTTATAGTAGTCTCTACGTCCCGTATAGCTCTCTTAAAGGATTACTAGTTAGTAACGTTTTTAAGCTATCCGCTACGCCGTATTTTAATTCTAATTACCTCTAGCGTCTTACTCTAAATAAGGGATATCTTAATCTAATCGCCTACTATTTTACCTTTAAATAATTAAGCCTTAAGTTTTACTTTAAGGTTAGTAAGGTAGTTAAAGAATTCTATAAAGGAATATTTAGGTCTCTAAGATATATTCTAGAGCTTCTAATAGTTCTAGTACTAGATAAGTACTAGGTTCTTTATAAGCTCTTAGAGTCTCTAGATTAGTCTAAACTATATTATAATAGTCTAATTATTATTAACTACTTAGTTAAGAATATTATAATACGGCTTGTACTTTATTTATATAACCGTAAATATTAAGTATTAGACGGTGTCCTCCTCTACCTAGTAAAGGTAGAACTAGTTATTTATCTCCTAAATCTATTAGTTAAGATATAAGGTTAATAGTACTAATATCTTTAATTCTAGTATTAGAACGTCTTTTAATTTTATTAGCGTAGCAATTTCTTATCTATTATTACTATTATTCGTAGTAACGTATATAGTTCTAGCAGGTACTAGAGTAATTCTAAGGTCTTCGCGGATAAATATAATATATTTCTTAAGATTATTAATCTCTTTACTAGATACTTTATTATATCTAAGTTCCCGTAGTTCTTTATATAGCTTAACTAGATATAACTAATTTAGGTCTATCTTATAACCTATCTAGAAAGTATCTAGTACTATATTGCGTCTAATTAGTATAATATTAACGCCTATACCTCTATTTTAGGTACTTTCTTTAGGTATATACGCGGGTCGCGTTATTTAAGGTAACTCTTAGCGACTAAGTAGATCGTATAATTAGTCGCTTAGATAGGCTAAGTCGTTATTATTTTTATTATCCTTAGCCTCTTTAATATCTAGCTCCTCGCCCTAGAGGTACCTAGTAGTTCCCGTAAGAGTACTAGAAATAGTAGTAATTAATAGTCCGCTATAGGAATTTATTCTATCTCTAATCTAACGCGAGATTTCTTCTATATCGCTATTATTATTCGCCTTAGCGCTAATTATCTAAGAGGTACTATTCTAGCGCAGTTTTTCTATCGCTCTATTAGAGGCGTATAATTTATCTAGAGAGGGATTAATTACTTTTCCTCTCCTAGTATAGTTTATTATACCTATCTTTAGAATAGGTCTAGGTATCGTCTAGAACTCGTTTAGGAGGGTAGGTCTTTTGTATTATAGGTGTCTTTACCCGACTACTATCCTAAAAAGGAGTATAAAGGATTTAAATTATAAGGGATAACTAGCAGGCAGGTAAAGCACGTAAGATATAATAGGCTTATATTAATATATATGTAAAGAGAGACAAATCCTTAAGGGAAGCTCAAGGGTTTGGGGTTCGGAGTATATCCGTGGGTCACGGGACCTGACTAGTCCCCGTTAGGGGCCGAGCACTTCCCGTAGGGGTCCCGGACTGTAATAGGTGTCACAGTTATATAACCTATATAATTTGTATTATAATAACATATATAGTTTTTAAGGTTAGAAGTAGAGTTTTAGTAATAGTAATATAATTAGGGTTAATCTATAATAGTAGTAGTAAGGCGTTAGGAGGTAGAAATTATAATTTTCTAGCTAAGCATAGTCGATAAATGGACTCTGGGTCAAAGTCCAAATTCCCTCAAGCGGACTAGCGACTTGCCTAGCTAGGTTTAAGGCGAGGGCGGGACCCTTGTCGAAGTCCATATAAGCGAGGAAAACCGACTTTAGTAAGTGCTGCAAAGGACTTCAGTGAGCTTAGTAATTGTGACACCTATTACAGTGTAACACCTATTACAGTCCGGGACCCCTACGGGAAGTGCTCGGCCCCTAACGAGGACTAGTTAGGTCCCGTAACCTACAGATATACCCTAAACCCTAAACCCTTAAGCTTCTCTTAAGGATTTATCTATATATATATTAATATAAGCCTATTATATCTTACGTACTTTACCTACCTACTAGTTATTTCTTATAATTTAAATCCTTTATACTTCTTTTTAGAATAGTAGTTAGATAAAAATACTAATAATATAAAAGACCTACTTTTTTAAATAAGTTCTAAATAATACTTAGACCTATTTTAAAGATAGGTATAATAAACTATAATAAAAGAGAAAAAGTAATTAATTCCTCTTTAGATAAATTATATACCTTTAATAAAGTAATAGTTAAATTATACTAAAATAGTACCTTTTAAATAATTAGTACTAAGGTAAATAATAATAGTAATATAAAAGAAATCTCGCGTTAAATTAGAAATAAAATAAATCTCTATAGTAGACTATTAACTACTACTATCTCTAGTACTTTTATAGAAACTACTAAGTACCTCTAGAGTAAAAAGCTAGATATTAAAAAGACTAAAAATAATAAAAATAATAATAACTTAGCTTATTTAAGTAATTAATTATATAATCTACTAAGTTACTAAGAGTTTTCTTAAATAACGTAATCTATATATATATCTAAAGAAAGTACCTAAATGTTAGGAACTCACATTCAGGAGGGGGCAGGGCGCGTAGTTAAGTATGACAGGTTATCAGTGCACGGCGAAGCCTATATGATACCCCGCCAAGGGACTAGAGGGATTACATCATTAGACAAGGTCACGTAATCCCACGATCCCACGAAGCTTGGCAAAGCCACGCTTGGGACTATGGGACATTCCATGGGACTCCCTGTTAAGACTGAAAGGTCTCAGGGTTGGTTTTCGCGGAGACGTCTGACAAGATGGGATGTTGGCACAAAGAGTATAGTAGTAACCAGTGTGTTATTCAGAGTAACTTAGGTTGAACACGATATTTATAGGGAATATCGTGGGGCTATATACTGGTTGCGCTCACTTGCTCACGAGTGAGCTGGTGAGCTCTCACTGCCTTTGAAGTGAGTCCTCACTTCCTTACGAGTGAGTTAGTGAGTTTGTCACGTGATCTAGGATCACGTGCAAGGCTGGTGTGACGTACGCGCGGGGCGTCGTCTTGGCGTCTTATCTATTGGTCCTCGCCTCCTCTTCTTCCTCAGGTCCTAATATTATCCCCCCTTCCTTCTAGGATTCGTCCCCAAATCCATTAGTCTGTGCCTCCTGATTATAAGTATATACTAGTCCCCTCTTTCCGTTCCGGCTCCTTAAGTCCTATTATGTCTTCTAAGTAGGCACAGGATCGTCTACGCCTTACTACCGAAATTTCCCGCAACGGTCGACTTACCGTGGTCTCCTGTCTTCGTTGTTATTAGTTAGATACCGAGGAGAAGTGTTTTGTAATAGCTAGTAGCGACGCGCGCTTGCTAAAGTGTTCCGAGTGTGTGCGTTTAGGTCGTCCCTACGTAGGGCTTTCCTGGGCTTCGCTGGACAAGGTGCGCGAGGAGTATGAGGCGAAGGTCGAATAGGATGAGAAGCTCTTGGCGGAGGTCGTATCCTGGTTGATGAGGAATAAGAAGATTTTGGCTTAGGCGAAGGATAGGGCTAAGAAGAAGGCGGAGTGCCTAGCGAAGGGTATGATGGAATCTGGTGAAGAAGTGCTGGCTGAGGAACCTGCCTTGGACGCTTGTCCCGCGGTAGATGCTCTTTCCGGGTACTCGGCCGTGATGTGGGGTATCGAGGGTGTTTTGAACGATACTTCCGTTAATACTTCTTGTTAATAACATCGTTATGGTATGTACCGCTATCTTCTTTGTATTGTTGTTGGGGTTACTCCCGTATAGTAATGTGCGTTGAACCGTTTTCTCGCTTTCTTGAGTAGTTGCTGACAATTTTGTAGGTTTGATTTAGGTTTCTATGTATTTTCGGAGTCAGGATAGCCTTTCTATTTAACAAGCTATTTCTATAGGAATTAATTATCCTGAAATTCTTGTCTTCCTATCTCTCTATATACTAGGAGTATTTCTACTTCAAATTCTTGTTCTTCTTCTAGTTCGTAATAAAAAGTCTTTTGGACTGGCAAATTAGGGTCCGCTGGTTCTAATCGTGATACGTGAAATACCGGGTGTATCTTCGTATCTGGTGGTAGTTCGAGTACGTAATTGACTGGTTCTCTTCGTTCTTTGACGAAAAATGGCCCGACTTTTATATGGTCCAGTTTCTTGCTTGGTCTTTTCGTGCGTAAGTTTTTTGTGAGCAAGAATGCTTTATCCCCCTTTTCTAGCTGAGGTGCCTTTTTTCGTTTTTTATTAATATAAGAGATTATACTATTTTGCTATTATTCTATTTATTATTTCATTTTCTTCCATGTTTCTTTTAATTCTTCGACTGTTTTTATGGCTTTTTCTATTTTTATTCCTAGTAAGCTGATTTCAAAGAGATATAGGTATTTCCCGTGGTTTACAAAGTATGGCGTCTCTCCTGTTGCTGTTGAGATACTATTATTATATACTATCTGTGCTATAGGTAGTAGTGAAACCCAATTATTCTATTTCTAGTTGCAATATGTTCTGAGATATGCTTTAATTACTTGGTTTATTCTCTCTATTTATCCATCGGTTTATGGATGGTAGGCTATTAACAATTTCTTTTTTATTCCTATTTCTACAAGGAATGTCGTCTAAAAGTTGGATATAAACAGCTTGTCTCGGTCACTAATAATTAATCGTGGTATTCCGTGATGTCGAAATACGCGGTCTTTTATTATATGTACCAATTACTCTATAGTGTAGTCTTTCCTAAAGGGTATAAGTTCTAATCCTTTTGTAAATCGGTCTACTACTAGTAGTATTGCGTCGTATGTAATTCCTATTATAGGGTCTTTGGATCCTAGTAATCTAGTAATAAAGTCTATAGTAATGTCCGTCTAGGGTTCTTCTAGTATTAGTATTTTTTGCATTTCTCTATATAGTGCGTATATACTATGTTTGTTTTTCTAGCAGTTTATATATTTTTTGAGTAGTTTTGTAACTTTTTCTTTTAAGTTTTTTATACTAAAATACCTAGATAGTAGTTTAATTGTTTTTCTAATTCCTGGGTGTCCGTGAACTGGATTATCGTGATATTAAAGAATAATTTGCTCTTTAATTTCCTCTAGTACTTCGATCGTAGTAACTATAATTGTTCCGTTACTGAACTTTAGTGATAAGGAGCCGTCGTCGTTGACTTTTAAGATGGCGTCTTGTTCCTAATATTTTTCTCCTGTAAGATCTTTTCGTCGACTAAGAGCGTCTGCTATGCCGTTGTCTTTTCCTGGTGTATATACGATCTTGACCTTGTATTGTGCTAGTTCCTGTGACTATCGTGATTCTTATCTGTTTAGTACTTTAGTGGTCGTGAACGTGGTAAGGTTCTTGTGATCCGTGTATACCGTGAGATCGGAGCAGCTTTCTGCGTAGATCCTCTAGTGTCGTAGAGTCTTAACTATGGCTAGTAGCTCTTTTCTCGGGGTGTCGTATCGTTCTTCGCTCTTGCTGAACTTCTTGGAGTAGTAAGCCACTGGATGCCATTTTCCATTTCTTTCTTGCTTTAGGCATGCGCCTAAGGCTAGGTCGGATGTATCTGTTTCGATTCTGGCTGGTTTTCTACTATAAAACGATACTAGTACTAGTAGTGTTATGCATGCTTGTTTGAGCGTCTCAAATGCTTGTTGTTGCTTTGTTCCCTATGTCTAAGGTACTTCTTTCTTGGTTAGTTCCGTAAGGGGTGCTGCAATTCTGGCGTAATTTTTGATGAAAACTCGGTTGAAGTTAGTGAATCCTAAGAATGATTGGATTTCTTTGACTGTAGTGGGTGCTTCCCAGCTTGCTATTTTCTCAATCTTCTTGGGGCTTATCTTGACTCCTTCGGTATTTACTAGGAATCCTAAGAATTTAACTTCTTTCTTGTGCCATTCGCATTTCTTAGGTTTAACTTGGAGCTCGTATTGTTCTAGTCGTTTTAGTACTTTCTTGACGTGTTCTTCGTGTTGTTCTTCGTTCTCTGAGTAGATGAGAATGTCGTCTAGATACGTAACTACGAAGTTGTCGAGGTAACCGTTAAGTGCGTTATTAACTAGTTCTTAGAAGGTTGCTGGTGCATTTGTTAATCCGAAAGGTATTACGGTGTACTCGTAGAGTCCGTATCTTGTTCGGAATGCGGTCTTCTATTCTTCTCCTTCCTTTATGCGTACTAAGTGATAGCCATCACGAAGATCTAGTGCGGTGAAGATCTTGGCTTTCGCTAACCTGTCCCGAAGCTCTACTATATTAGGTAAGGGATATCGGTTTTTGCGTGTTAAAGCGTTGAGCTTCCTGAAGTCTATATATAGTCGTAACTCGCCATTCTTTTTGGGTACAAAGAGGATAGGGTATCCTGCTGGTGACTTTGAAGGTCTAATGTAGCCTTTGTCTAGCATTTCTTTGAGCCATTTTCTGAGATATTCTAGCTCTTTCTCGGATAGCTGGTAAATTGGTTCTTTGGTTAACTTAGCGTCCTTTGGGATGTTAATGAAATGATCCTATTTCTGGTGTTTTGGTAGTCCTTGTTTATCCTTCTTCTTGATAAATAGGTGCTTCTACTTCCAATAGGGTTTGGGTATTCTGGCAATTGCATCGTTGATCTCGAGTTTTCCCATTGCTTTGGTAAGTTCGTCTATGTTTTGTTTCTGTATAGCTGTTTGCGCCATAATACCTATAGTCTTGTCTACCGTCTTCCTAGAACGCGTAGGTTTCTTTTTGCGGGTATATTTATATCCTGTAAAGCGTATCTTTTTTCTCGCAAAATCTATCTGAGGATTGTGTGTGGTAAGCCAAGGTAGTCCTAAAACGATATCATAGTATGCTAGCTCTATGATATCTAGGTCTAACTTTTCCTCGTGGCCTTGGATAAGTAATGGTATCTGAAGTACTTCTTTCGTGATCGAAGTTTCTTCCGGTATTGGTTGACTATTAGTGGTAAGCAGCGTTATAGTCTTTGCTTTATCCGTTATTAATATCCTGGCTTTGCGTGCTGCAGAGCGGGATATGATGTTACTCTCGGATCCACTATCAATTATTGCTCTTATCTGTACTCCGTTTGCTTCTACTAGGATTATGAGGAGTGATATTCCTGCGAGGACGGAGTTGGCGATGATTCTCTCATCTCGAGCCCAGGTATCTAGTATGTTATTATGGAAACTTGCCCTAAAAAAGGAAAGTTGCCGAATCTATTGGCGTTCTTGATGTGTTTATGCCGCTAGCAATCGTTATTGAGACATGTTTGCCAAATATCCTGTGTGCATCGACCGTTGATTATTACTCGTCCCCCTAATGTTTCTTCCTTACTTCGACCTGGAAAATCCATAGTAATTTATTTGTCCCAGAGATGGTTCTTACATGTGTGGTTTAGGTAATTAAAAGCCTAGTATTTGTACTTAGGCTTGATTCTCGGGAACCAATCTGACCCTGCCTTGTCCTAGTAATGGACTTGATAATAGTCGTTTCCACATGCGATCTACGACATCTTATTATGTTTGGGGTTACGTGGGTCTAAGCGGTATTCTTCCCGTCCGCTTTGGATCGTTCCGGGATCAATATTTTTCTTGTCGGAATCTTCCACTAACTCTGGTACAGAGTACTTTGCTACTCGTTCGTGATATTGGCGTAATAGGATCTCGTGTCTATCCCATACTTTATCGTTGTATACTGGTACCTATGAGTTGTGTGATAGGGCTAATCCATACTATTCTACAAGGTAGTGTAGCTGTTTCTCGCTATAGTCAAGGACTATAAGTGGTTGTCTGCTGCCGTAGTTCTGGCATCGCTCCCAATAATCGGCAATGAAATAGATGTATTTTTCTCGGAATTCAAGGTCTTCTATAGTCCATTCATCGTATTGGTCGCTTCTACTATCCTATCGCGCAAGATACTCTATTTTACCTTGTCTTTCCTGGTAGTCTCGGATTATCGTTAGTTCGTAGATGGCTCCTTGACTTCCTAGTACTAAGGTTCCTTCGTGTGGTGAACTGCGTTCCTCATAATCTTGTAATGCTCGTTGATAGCCTCGCATATTGTATGCTTCTTTTTGAGCTACCTAGCAATTGTGTTTGTCCGCTAGGTTTTTCTATTCGATTAGGTAACACGGGCCGGTTAGGTTATCGGTCCAGATATTGTTAATATCTAAGATTCTGCGGATATATCGATTTTACAGTTTCTCCACGCGGTAATAGTATCTTTGGATTTCCCTTAGGTTGTTGTTCCGGAAACTCTCTATCGCCTCGTGCCATTTCTTATTGGGCTCTCCTTTGAGTCTATAACTTGTGGCTTCGTACTAAGGTCCTTCGTGATCGATTATTACGTCGTATTAGTGATACGGTGGCGAATCTTCGTAGAGTCTTCCCTCTCCCGGTAGTAAAGGCGTGTAGTCTTGACTACTCGGTGTTTCCTCTAGTACTTCCCAATTATCGCTGATTCTAGGTGTTTGGGTGTGTGTGGCGGCTATTACCCTGCGAACTGTATTGGGCCTCTCCTTGGGCTGTCTGTAGTTCCTTGCTATGTGGCCTACTTTACCACAGGCGAAGCAAGTAATCCCTTTCTTGCTCTTCTTGTACTGGTTAACCCGACCTTTTCTCTTTACTGTATTCCCTATAATTACTCCTTCTATAGGTTTAGGACCGTAATTGGGTTTCCGTTGGATAGGTACTTTGGTCTGGGATACTCTATTGTTCCCTAGTTGGTAGCTGTTGGCGTTCCCGTGGCCTCGGGTTTCTAACGCTAATTTATATAAGGCGTTGTCGATGGTGATAGTCTTATTACATAAAGTGTCGAGATTGTCGATCAGTACTCTACTTCTTATAAGCTCGGCTCGGACCTGGGGCTTCAAGCCTTGTCGGAACACGTCCTGCAATGCTTGATCGTCCCATTTGGTTAGTGGTGCGTAGTGACGAAATTCTGCAACGTAGTCGGACACGGAGTGGGTTTGACGTAAGCCCTGGATGGCTCTGACGGCGTGTTTGTCTTTTTCGTAGTAGCCGAAAACTTTGGTGATTGCTTCTTTGAAGTTCTTCCAGGTGTCCATTAATTGATCCACTTCGTCGTCTTCTCTATTAGCCTCATTCTCTTCTGCTAGGTAGGCAGCGAGATGGGGTTCGATCCATCGACCAGCTTTTCCTTTCAAGAAAGTAGCGGCATAGGCTGCCTTGGCTCTATCCTCGATAGAGTCGGCACTGAACTTGAAGTGCAGCTCCATTTGCATCAACTAATTGTTGAGCTTGAATCTGTCTCCGTAATAGTAGTTAGGCCTGGTGCCCTTCTTTCCTGAAGTTGGTAGGTTAACATCGATTATGCTTGAGTCAGACATTTCGTAAGGGTGTTTAAAATGTTAAGACTGAAAGGTCTTAGGGTTGGTTTTCGCGGAGACGTCTGATAAGATGGGATGTTGGCACAAAGAGTATAGTAGTAACCAGTGTGTTATTTAGAGTAACTTAGGTTGAACACGATATTCATAGGGAATATCGTGGGGCTATATACTGGTTGCGCTCACTTGCTCACGAGTGAGCTGGTGAGCTCTCACTGCCTTCGAAGTGAGTCCTTACTTCCTTACGAGTGAGTTGGTGAGTTTGTCACGTGATCTAGGATCACGTGCAAGGCTGGTGTGACGTACGCGCGGGGCGTCGTCTCGGCGTCTTATCTATTGGTCCTCGCCTCCTCTTCTTCCTCAGGTCCTAACACTCCCACGGGAGGCCTTATGGGATTCCCATGAGACCTCATGTATATAGACTCTCACAATATTCCCTATGAACATTGTGTTCAACCTAAGTTACTCTGAATAACACACTAGTTACTACTATACTCTTTGTGCCAACATCCCATCTTGTCGGACTGCTCCGCGAAAACCAACCCTGAGACCTTTCAGTCTTAACAAGACCTTCTTAAGGGCTTTTATAAATAAAGAAAAGTCTTTAAAGATTCTTTATATATTCTCTAATAGGTTACTAATTTTCTTATTTAGCTCTCTATTTAACTACTTATCTAGAGCTAGTTAGAGCTATATAAGTATATTTCTTTCTATATAGGTTAATATAGTAATTATTTTATTTTATATATTAGGAAACCTATTCTTATTAAATTAAAACTATACCTTAAATACTATAAGCTATTCTTATAGCTTAAACCTCTCTTCTAAGAACTTTATAGGTACTAGAATTATAACTCTTTTCTAGACTATAAGTAGACTAATAGTTATCTATAAGAGTTAAGCTATCTAAGCTTCTAACTATTAGATTTAGTTTACCTAGGTAACTAGAACTAACGCTAAATTAGTAGATATTCTAGATACTATTAAACCTTATTATTATAGTTAAACTATAGTTTTATCTAAGAAAACCTATAAGTAGTTATAATATTACGGGGCTTATACTATTACTTACTTATTTTCTAGATAGGCTAAGCTATAGAGAGTTTATATAGCTATAGAATTATTTAGTAGTCTTAGTAATACTAAAGGTAAACGTTTAAACGTTATATAGTTATAAATAATAAATAAGTATAATTACTAATCTATAACTACTCTATTATAATACGAGTATAACTGCGAATAATCTATACTAGGAAATCTATTTACTTATATAGAGCGTACTAAGCTATATAATAGCTCGAATCTCTATATAGTAGTTACTAATAGTTAACTACTACCCTTTTTTAGTAACTACTCTAACTACTATCCTTTACCCTAGTAGTCTATAGTTCCTGCTAGTATCTAGTCTCTACTAACTACTCTTTATTAGTTCCCGTAGCTATTTATTCTTCTAGAATAATAAATCCTCCGTCTATTGTTTTCCTAGCTCTAGGAGCCCTATTACCCTAAGTATATTACGTGACATGTTAGCTACTACTACCGTTCCTGGATAATAGTAGCATGGGTCTCGCATCGTTATTGCCCGTAGTTTCCCCGAGTGCCTCCTTGCTTCAAGAAGGTCGTCCGTAACACTTAATAGGGTATATAAGGACCCTGAGGACTATAACCTAGACACGTAATTAAGGATTACGTAATAGGATTCGTAATTCGTAAATTCGTTCTGCAAATCTACGAATCCACGAATCTACCTTAGGAAGCCTGAATATATAAATACGTAGATAGTCTTCGCTAGGAAGACATCGTTAATCTAACGATTCAGCCCTCCTGTATCTTTATTCTACTGAAGCTTACTATGTAACGCCCCTTATAGCCACTCCCCAGTATCCGATTGACATTCACATTACGTGACCCACCTACCGCTGCCTGCACCTCATTTCTCACCATACCCCTTCGAGACTATACCCAAGTAGTCCCGTTACAGACAGACCTTATACTAAAAGTTAAATAAGTTACAGCATAACTTGCATCTGTCATCTTCCGAAGCGCTGCACTTAGTACAAGATCGAGCTGGGTATGAGCTACGATCTGGTCAAATTCAGGCACTGGAGAGGCTAGATCGGGGCGTAGCTGGGGGTGTCGGGAAGGCTATCGAGCGTCTGGTGTGTCCGAGATTGATAGTCTTCCAACCAATCTTAAACACTACAACAAATTTAGGATGTATCGAAACTAGTATCAGATAAAAGCTAAGAATGAGTATTTTAATAATAAAGTTGATTTGGGACAATTAAATAAGTAGATTATGAGAAAATGGCAGATAACGGTACGATTTTTGGCTGAGAGTGTGTTACGAGCTGCTTAAGCGAGAGTTGGCCGACTAGACCCTCCCTCGGAGGGATGTCCCGTCCGTGCGTAACACAGGGCCACTATCCCCCTTTGGGTGGGGCGGTGAAAACTAAACTAGACCACGTCACAAACCGCACGTTGGATAGGATATCACAGGACAACTAATTTGATCCAATTAAGACGTGAGAAACAAGCACCGCTTTTACCTCGTTTGTCGATCCTAAACCAGCCACCCCAGCCACCCCTGACAACCATCTATCTCCAAGTGGATGAACATCGAGGACCCAGGCAGCCTGCAGGGGTCTTGTGGGGCGGCTTGGGGCCCACAAGCATTTGGGCACTCAAAGAGGTACGTGGCGACAACGGCAGGCAGCACAACCGCTTTTCAGCCCGAAACAATTTATATATGGCGGCCGCTGTGCATCAAGGCGCTTAACCAAAAGACTATGCAATACCCGGGTCGGTGCCTTAAATGTTGGGTATAGTCAGTCACCGCCGCGACGGGGCTTTCCTCCCTCCCGGCCACCATTCTACAATTTTCCTCCGATTTCGCCAGCTGTGTTGCGTCTGAGGAATGCTTCAAATAAGACATTATATCGCCTTTTTCTGCTTGGCCCTGCTGTGGCCCTTCCTCAGCGAGTTGGGTAATGACCTCAACGTGGTTTCGGGCTTCCGGGAGCAAATCCTCTCCATCTTCGAAGTGCTGGAGCTGAGTGGCGTGGTGAAACTGTGGCCTTCAGCTCCTCTGAGCGAAGAGATTTGCTCCCTGTCGAAGACACTTTTGGATACCACCCCGTCGTTTCCAACATGCCAGACGTCCGCGGTCGAAACTTCCGAGATATCGAAAAGGTCTCCGAATACCGCACGGGGCAAAAAAGATACCCACGGAACAAAGAAAACAAGTGTCCATGGCATATCTCATCGAAAAAAGTTGGCACATGTTGATTACACTATAGGATGGGTCTCCGCCCTACCTAAGGAGCAGACCGCAGCAATAGCCATGCTTGACGAAATACACTCCGATCTTCTCAAGCCCCCGACCGATGACAACACCTATACCCTCGGATCTATCGGCAAGCACAATGTCGTCATAGCCTGCTTACCCATGGGTAGAATTGGAACCAATTCAGCAGCGGCCGTTGCGACCCGGATGGTGAACACCTTTCCTTTTATAAAAGTCGGCCTCATGGTAGGCATTGGCGGAGGCATTCCATCCTCCAATGTCAGGCTTGGAGATGTCGTGATCGGGACGCCAGATGGTCCGTACCCTGGGGTAGTCCAGTGGGATTTGGGAAAGGCGGAGAAGGACGGCTTCAAGAGAACCGGCGCCCTAAACAACCCGCCGACGGCACTGCTTACGGCACTGTCCAAATTGAAGTCGAGGCACGAAGCGTATGGGCCTAAGATACCTCAGTATCTCGACGATCTCAGGAGCAATTGGCCAAGGTTGGCGTCAAAGTATTCGTGGTCTGAGAACCTCGTGGATCCTCTGGCGGCGCATGGAGAACAGAACAAACCCGAAGACATCACGGTGCACTACGGTCTGATTGCCTCTGGCAACCAGGTGATCAAGGATGGAAATTTTCGTGACCGTCTTAACGACAGTCTCGGTGGAAACCTCTTATGCGTCGAGATGGAGGCGGCAGGGTTGGTCAATGATTTCCCTTGCATTATCATTCGAGGCATCTGTGACTATGCCGACTCTCGCAAGAACAAGGACTGGCAGGAATATGCCGCAGCCGTAGCTGCCGCTTATGCAAGGGAGTTTTTAGAAACTTTGCAGCCGAGTGAAGTTGCTGGAGAGCGGCCCGTCAAGGACATACTAGGCCAAAGTTAGTTACTGTCGAGTTCCTCAGTCGAGATGATGGCAAGCTTCTAATAGCTTCTAGTCAATGAAAGTGTGTCTAGAATTGAGTCTAAATTAGACACCGGCGAAAAGCAGAAAATCCTTGATTGGCTTACTCCTATCGACTACGGCTCTCAACATAGCGACTTGCTGCGGAGGGTCCAAGACGGAACTGGTCAATGGCTCTTACGATCCCCAGTGTATCTAGCCTGGCTTGAATCTAGTAGGAAGACGCTATTCTGCCCTGGAATTCCGGGCGCAGGAAAAACAATTCTTACAACGATTGTAATAAGCGACCTTCTTGAAAGATTTCGGAGCGACCCTTCTACAGGCATTGCTTTTATTTATGGTGGATTTCGGCGAAAAGACGAACAGAAGTTTGAGGACTTGCTCGCAAGTCTACTTAAACAACTGGCGCAGGGCGAATCTGCCTTGGAGATGGTGAGACTGCTCCATCATCGACACAAACAAAGGGGAACACGGCCGCAGTACACCGAAATTCGGAGAACTCTCCAGTCGATAGCCAGAGAATACTCAAAAATTTTCATCATCATTGACGCCCTGGATGAATTGCAGGCTCCTGATGGCTGTCGGGTAAGGTTCTTGGAGGAAGTTTTCAACCTACAGCAAATGAACAACGTATCTATCTTTGCAACTTCGAGGCCTCTCCCTGACATTACTAAACGATTTGAAACGAGCATGTCTCTGGAAATACTGGCAAGGAGGGAAGATGTGGAGAAATATCTAGATGGCCAGATGTACCGACTACCAGGCTTTGTTCAAAACAGTGCGGATCTGAAAGAGCTGGTCAAGACCAGGATCATCGAGTCGACACAGGGAATGTACGAACTACAAGGCCTCTACTCACCTGTCATTTGAAACAACACGCTAACTCTCCCCAAGGTTCCTTCTGGCGCAACTCCGTGTGGAGTCCCTCATCGGAAAGACAACGGCCAAGGCTGTTCGAACTCTTCTCAACGCTCTACCAACCGGGTCTGGATCCGAGGTCTATAGCTATGCATATGACGATATGATGGACCGAGTCATTGATCAGCCGAGAGATCAACAAAACCTCGCTATGGGGGTCCTATCGTGGATCATCTTCGCGCGAAGACCCCTCACAACATTAGAACTTCGGCTTTTCCTAGCGGTGGAAGTCGGCAAGGCAGAACTAGACGAAGAGAACATTCCGCAGGTCGAGGATATGGTATCGGTATGCGCAGGACTAGTCACGGTTGATGTCGAAAGTAACATTATTCGGCTGGTGCATTATACGACGCAGGAATATTTCAATCAAACACGGACCCGTTGGTTTGCGACTGCTGAGGCCAACATCACAAGGACCTGCATAACGTACTTGTCACTCGACATCTTCCAGACTGACTCCTGGTATCCTGAGTCCCCATCCCAACCCCTAGACATCTTTGGCCATCCTCGCATTGAACCGGATCCCTCCCAAACGGCGATTTCTCCAGGACCAGTCCACAGATTTCACAATCCTCCGCGCCAAACTAGCCTCGGGTCGGATTTCGTCGGGTGGCTGCGGCTCAACCCGGCTTATGTGTACGCCTCAAAATACTGGGGGCATCATGCTCACAAGGCTGGTACAGTTGGCCAAGAAGTCATCATCTTCCTTCAAAGCCGGAAGAAAGTCGCGACATCATGGCGGGTAGTGACTAATTCGGTATCACTCGTCCGGTGGGCGAACAAATGTGCTGGACTACACGTAGCGGCATTCTTCGGACTGAATAGCGTAGCGGACACACTCCTCAGGGGCGGGCAAAACGCAAATGAAAGAGATGACATTAACCGGACGCCGTTGTCTTATGCCGCCCAGGAGGGCCACCAAGCAATGGCACTACTTCTTCTTGAGAAGGGAGCCAAGGTTAACCCACATGAAGACGAACGCCGGACACCGCTATCCTATGCCGCCGAGAGGGGCCACCAAGCAATGGCACAACTTCTTCTTGAGAAAGGAGCCGAGGTGAACCTAGGGAATCGTGAAGGTCAGACGCCGCTATCATATGCCGTCAAGGGGGGCCATCAAGCAATAGCACTCCTTCTTCTTGAGAAAGGAGCTGAGGTGAACCCACAGGATGGTATATTTGGTGAGACACTGCTATCCTATGCCATCCGGGGGGGCTACCAAGCAATGGCACAATTTCTTCTTGAGAAAGGAGCCGAGGTGAACCTACAGGATGGTGAAGGTTGGACACCGCTATCCTATGCCGCCGCGTTGGGCCACCAAGAAATGGCACACCTTCTTGAGAAGGGAGCCGAGGTGAACCTACAGGATGGTAGAGGTCGCACACCGCTGTCCTATGCCGCCCAGGGGGGCCACCAAGCAATAGCACAACTTCTTCTTGAGAAGGGAGCCGAGGTGAACCCACGGGATCGCGAAGGTCGGACACCGCTATCATATGCCGCCGAGGTGGGCCACCAAGCAATGGCACAACTTCTTCTTGAGAAAGGAGCCGAGGTGAACCTACGGGATGGTAGAGGTCGGACACCGCTGTCCTATGCCGCCCAGGGGGACCACAGAGGCCACCAAGCAATGGCACAACTTCTTCTTGAGAAAGGAGCCGAGGTGAACCTACGAGATGGTAGAGGTCGGACACCGCTGTCCTATGCCGCCCAGGGGGAACACAGGGGCCACCAAGCAATGGCACAACTTCTTCTTGAGAAAGGAGCCAAGGTGAACCCACGGGATCGTGAAGGTCGGACACCGCTATCATATGCCGCCGAGGTGGGCCACCAAGTAATGGCACAACTTCTTCTTAAGAAAGGAGCCGAGGTGAACCTACGGGATGGTAGAGGTCGGACACCGCTGTCCTATGCCGCCCAGGAGGCCCACCAAGACATGACATATCTTCCTCTTGAGAAGGGAGCCGAGGGGGGCCACCAAGCAATAGCACATCTTCTTCTTGAGAAGGGAGCCGAGGTGAACCTACGGGATGGTAGAGATTGGACACCGCTGTTTTATGCCGCCCAGGGGGGCCACCAAGCAATGGCACTACTTCTTCTTGAGAAGGGAGCCGAGGTGAACCTACAGGATGGTGCATATAGTTGGACACCGCTATCATATGCCGCCCGAAACGGCCACCAAGCAATAGCACACCTTCTTCTTGAGAAGGGAGCCGAGGTGAACCCACGGGATCGTGAAGGTCGGACACCGCTATCATATGCCGCCGCGTGGGACCACCAAGAAATGGCACACCTTCTTCTTAAGAAGGGAGCTGAGGTGAACCTACGGGATAGTAGAGATTGGACACCGCTATCCTATGCCGCCGCGTGGGGCCACCAAGAAATGGCACAACTTCTTCTTGAGAAGGGAGCCGAGGGGGGCCACCAAGCAATAGCACATCTTCTTCTTGAGAAGGGAGCCGAGGTGAACCTACGGGATGGTAGAGATTGGACACCGCTATCCTATGCCGCCCAGGCGAGCCAGCAAGCAATGGTACAACTTCTTCTTGAAAAAGGAGCCGAGGTGAACCTACGGGATGGTGGAGGTGGGACACCGCTGTCCTATGCCACCCAGGCGAGCCACCAAGCAATGGCACACCTTCTTCTTGAGAAAGGAGCCGAGGTGAACATACGGGATGGTAGAGATGGGACACCACTATCAATTGCCGCCGCGTTGGGCCACCAAGAAATGGCACACCTTCTTCTTGAGAAGGGAGCCGAGGTGAACCTACGGGATGGTAGAGGTCGGACCCCGCTGTCCTATGCCGCCCAGGGAGGCCACCAAGACATGACATATTTTCTTCTTGAGGAGGGAGCTAAGGTGAACCTTCAGGATGTTGGAGGTTGGTCATGTTTACCATATGCTATAGCGTACTCATGGGTTAGAATGAAACGGAGCATCGTGGCAAGAGCCCTTGGTCTTGGAAAAGGGCATTGCCAGAGGTGGTAGACCTGAAGGTCTGTTCAGATTGGTCATCGTGCTAGACTCCGGCCACATTGTTCCAACAAGAACAAGGGCGTCATGTGATATCAACAAGTTGACCATCGCAACAAGAGAGATATTTTTGGGAGCTCTGGAGTGAAGAGGGCGCGGCACCGATGAGTGCCTCTTCAGGATGAGGAAATACAATACTCAGCACGACCAGCTGGGATTCCTGATCGGCGAATGTCCTGCGACAGGGAGTAGCAGGCAGGTTGTCGAGTGTGAATACTATAGCCGTCGCACGTGTAAATAAGCGGAGAGCGGAATCAGCTACTCTGTGTTGGTCCTGCAATTATTTCAGACTCGGGTCAGCTAACCGTTTTCTCTGTCCTAAAATCCAGCATAATCACTACAACAGGTTTAGCGGTAGCATAATTAGTAGCATTCAGTCGGCGACTTATGCGCTAAATACTTTGAATTTACCACCACTAGCAAGGAGGATGGCTGACCCGTTCCGGCCATAGGGTTGATGAGGTGGCGGGAGAACTTTTTGATTGTTGAAAAAGTAGGATATTCATCTCGGACATTCTTTTAATCGATTCCCTGTCGCTCGTTTAACTAGCTCCCGCTGCAAGGCGGCCCGTGCGGCCTACCAAACGTCGCGCCGGAGCCCCGATGGCGACCTCAACCCCTAACCACACTCCATCAACACACCGCCAGCAGCCCCCAGAGCACGCACGAGGAAGCCGAGCGCGAAGGTGCTAGAGACGCAGCAAGCACTGAGGACGCATACAACAGCAGCCCAGCTTAGACAGGCCAGAACCAGAACCACAGCGTCGCAGCCGTATGCTGAAGGAGCCGACCTCGTTTAGAGTGCTTAGCCCCTGTCGATGTAACCGAAACACGCGGGTCGCAAACGCTGACAGTATTCCCCACAATTGGTTTATCGATAGAACTAATGGGTGAAGTGCAGGACTGTAATAATTCGTTATTGCCCTCCCTGCTATTATTCTGGCCCTTAGTCGCCCAGCCCCGTGGTACTCCCAAACCGTACAGAATCCCTTCCCTATTTGTTGACCCTAGTATACCATCCGCCGACGTGTTCTCCCTAACCCTACCTAGCCGTATATCTATTAGGATTTCTGCCGTTCTTATATCTATTTTATCTAATTGCTATAAAATCGCGGTTTCGTATTCGTCTTCCTCGATATTCGACTCCCGCTTGTCTACTTAAATCTACTTAATCTATCTAGCGATCTCCGCGTCTTTATTAGTTGTTAGAGGAGCTGGTAGTAGACGATTCGCTCGCGGGTTTAGCGGCTTATTACTTTATTGACTTTTCCTATCTTAAGGAATAGGTATATTAATACTTGTCTAAAGACTACGATCTAGAGGGGTTTTAGTTAGTACGTCTGCGGGAAGTAGAGGTTCGTATGTAATAAAGTTAGCTAGCCCCTGAAGCTAGTGTACCCGTTAATATTACTATTAGTCGCTCTCCTTCTTAGCTTTAGCTATAATAGCGGTAGTAGAATACTTCCTTAGCCTGCTGCTAGGCCCCCTAGTGTTACGGATGGTCTCCTTGGAGCAAGGAGGCACCCGGAAGAACTACGGGCAATGACGATGAGGGATCCCTGCTACTATCATCCAGGAACGATGGCAGCAGCTGACATGTCACGTGACATGCTCAGGGTAATGGGACTCCCAGAGCTAGGAGAGCAATGGATGGAAGATCTATTGTTCCAGAAGAACGAGTGGCTGCAGGAGCCAGGGGAAGGTAGTTGGCCGAGACTAGACGCCAACAAAGATTATAGGCTGCCCGGGTAGAGGGTGGTGAGCATGGCAGTTGCCAAGAAAAGATGGCAGTCAGCTGCCACATGGCTTGGCACGCTCTATATAAGCACATAGATTTCCTAGCATAGATTGTTCGCGGTTATACTCGTATCATAACGGAGTAGTCATAGATTGGTAATTATACTTGTTTGTTATTTACAACCATACAACGTTTGAACGTTCACCTTTGGTGTTACCAAGACCACTGAATAATCCTACGGCTACACAACCTCTCTCCGGCTCAGCCCCTTTGGGAATTAAGCGAGCAATAGCGTAAGCCCCGTAACACCTAGGATAGATATTAGAAGGTATAACGTAAATCGCGTGGTTAAGAAGGCCTCTTAAGCTTCGACCCTTATATTCTAAAATAACCTTAACTTAGTTAGCGTATTAAAGCTATATTATATATCATATCACTTTATCCCAGCTATCTCACTCTACTATTTTATAAACTCTCTCTCTCTCTCTCTCTCTTCTAAATACTAGGCATTATATCTAAATAGTATAATTAGACGCCTATATAATTATATGAGCCTGTAAAGCCGTTTTTCCTGCAAAGTACAGCGCAAGGTGCTAGCGTTCTGTAGAATTCTAAAAAGCCCCCTAATTTGGCTAGCGCATTCCCCATTTCTAGACCACTATAGTCTCTGTTACTAACTACCGCCGCACTCGAATTAGCGGGTTAAAATATTGCAGGCAGTTCCCTACGCCCTTATTTTATCCTACAGTGCTTATCCTACGCAAAAATATTCTTATTATATAGTGCCCTGCGAAATTCCGAAAAACCCTCAATTCGGCTAGTGCACCTCGCCCTTGCCGAATATAGAAGCACGTCCAGGAAATTTAAAACGGTATATTAAGCGAGAACGTCCTTCTCGCTGCTAAAGCCAACCCAACTTCTAGACACCACACCGCAGTAACAAAACAAGATAGAAACATTCTGTATGCAGGACGTAAACGGCCGGTATTGAAAGCATATATTAATAAGCTTTTATACCTTTATTCCTATGTTCTACGCCAGCGCTGTTGTGGAGATTTCGCGAATGGTTGTTCGATCATTGTGTATTTAATCAGTCGTTACCTTTCAACAACAATTAAAATAATTCAAGACAATATTTATGAGTACTTCTCGCTGCCAAATATGACCTCTTCCATAAGAAGTGAGCTACGCCAGTATATAGCTGTAACGGGGCTACTTGGAGATAGCCTCGAAGGGGTCTGTTGAGAAATGAGGGGGCAGGTGACGGTATGTAGGTCACGTGATGTGAATGTCAATCGAGTACTATGGAGTGGCTATGGAGGGCGTCACAAAGTAGGCTTTAATAGAACAATGATGCAGGAGGGCTGAATCGTTAGATTGACGATGTCTTCCTAGTGAAGACTTTCTACGTGTTTATATATTCAAGCTCCTAAGATGGATCCATGGATTCGTGGATTAGTGGATTCGTCCCACGAATTCACGAATCGCGAATTCTGCCACGTGATCTTGGTCACGAGTCTGGGTTATGATCCTCGGGGTCCTCATGTACCCTGTTAAGCCACTCGATCTCCCATTCGTCAAGCGCATGGGAGTGGGCCCCCCGAGATCCCCGCCTTCTGTGGTAAGAAGTGAACCTGTTTGGCCTGACCATAACAATAGCCTTGCAACATTCCCTATAAATGTTGTGTTTAACCTAAGTTACTCTGAATAACATAACGTTCGGGATAAGCGAGCGGGGCAGACAAGCGAGCGGGGCAGACAAGCGAGCGGGGCAGACAAGCGAGCGGGGCAGTAACACGTGATCAGCACCATATATGTACTTATCACTCTTAGGATACTGGAGAAGGCAGCGAATTGACTATTAGAGATTAGAATACAATCGATTATTTATCTTTTTAATATGTACGCTTAGTGTGGCTAGTCTCCCTACAGCGCCTACAGCGTCGTTGTTGCTGGCTAGCAGCTCGAGCCCGGCTCCTAGTTTGCCCTTCCTCTTCCTAAATTTAAGTATTAAGCTCGTTTTAAGCCATAATTGCCTGCGCTTTAGTAATCGATAGACCCCCCCTAGTTTAGATATATCGCCTTTTTCGTTTATTTCGCCGTAATACGGCTTTATTAGCTTATTATAGAGCTGCGGCTCGATCCTCAAGTAGCGCGTACGAATACAGTACTATCGCGATACCCTTTTATAGCTGCTGGAGCGATTTAATAATTAGCGTAGGTAAGCTGCCCTAATATTACTTAATCCTGCGTCGAATAAGGGCTGTTTAAGAGCCGAATTCAGCGTAGGTGTATAGTATAGCTAATGCCTATACTAATGCTGATCCTGATGCTAGTCCTAATACTAGTCCTAATAGTGGCGTTATAGGTAGTATATCGAGCTAATTGAGTATAGCGTTAGGATAGTACGGAACAAGGCTAGAAGCTAAAAATCCTAATTTAATATTTATCTTAGTTATCGCCTTAAGATAGGCTTAGTAGAATCCCTCTAGGAAGAGCTCTTTTATAATATAGTTAATACCTATACGGAATAACCCCTTAATCTGCTTACTATAAGCTCTCTTTAGGGGCCTATAGCAGGCTATATTAAGCGGCTGTAGGAGGTAAGAGCTATAAGAAGGTATATAGAGTGTAATAATCTTCTTCTGCTTATAGAGCTCCTAGAATTCGAGCGAGTTATAGCTCTTATAGCTATCTAGGATAAGGAGTTAATATACGCCTGTTAATTAATACTTTGTATAGCTATTAAAGTACTCTAGCTAGTAAATTGTAAGCTTATTTATCGTCTATCTATTTAGGCTAGGGTAGATCTACTATATACCTAGTAGGGGCGAGTCCTTATACTAGCTTTATAGGTATACGAGTCCCTAAATAATAATAAATAGAGGGATTAATAATCTACGTGTATTAATTCTGTATATAACTAATACCTACTTACGATCGCCCTACTAGATTAGCTTTAGCGATCCTTGTTTTTCTAATCCTATTATAACCTTTATTATATATAGGATACCTATAAGGAAGCCTATCTTATTAAAATTATATATATTATTATTAATAATTCCGTATTTAACGACTGTATTATATATAAGCTCGAACTAGGCTCAAATTATTATAGGATCCTCGCATTTTACTTATTTATAATCGTACTTACGCGCAAATTTAGCTAAAAGCTCGTTTCGACGTTTAACGAAGTTGTATAGCCACTTCTTACTAACCTAGCTAGTACTATGCTAAGCGAGCAGCTTATTAGCTATTTATCGAATTCTATCGTACTAGGGAGGGAACCCGCGCTCAGCTAGCTTAAGAACGCAATTAATAATAGCCTCCTCCTCTAGCTTTGTAAGCTTCTTTAAATTTAGCTTATAATTAGCTTAATAAGGTATTCTAGTACGTTAACGATCTACTATTATAGAAGAGATATAATATATATCTGCCGCGCGTCAATTACTTTTTAACTGCTTTAATTGTATAGCTAAACAAGCTAGAATAACTATGCCTTCGTTAGAGCCTGATTAAGCGTTATTGCGTGGAGCTATAGCGATTTGAGTGTAAGAGTGTTGAAATCTGGCCTCTCTGCCCCGCTCGCTTGTCTGCCCCGCTCGCTTATCCCGAACGTTACTGGTTATTACTATACTCTTTGTGCCTACATCCCCTCTTGTCAGATATATCCGCGAAAACCAACCCTAGACCTTTCAGTCTTAATACTAAGAGAGCTTTAGTCAAATTAGTAGCTTAAGCTCTGGAGACTATATATATACAGCTTTAATTATAATTAAATTAATTTTTTTACAGCCAGTTTTATATGGGTACTCTATCTTACGCGTTTGGGCGGAAACCCTGGGTGGGCGGGAACCCACTCGGTTAGCTTATATTTGGACTCTTTCTGCTCGCAGGAGGCTAGTGGATTTGTCCCCCGTTTTAGTTGGATCCCAGATCACGTGTGACAGCCAATCATAAACAGTGATGAGCCACTCTCAAACACACTCTTTCCGAACGGTGCAAGGCTGCGCCACCTGGTCTGAGTTGGGCGCTTTGGTGTCAGCTGAAGACAACCCCTCAGTTTCCTTCTCCAGCGCGCCATCATAACTTCACCATTGATTTAGTCACAATAAACCAGGAACTTTCACTCGAATCGCGAGAATGACTAAGCCAACTCTAGTATACTATACTCCCCTCGACCCAATCGAACGTGAAATCCGATTGATCATGCTGAAATCGCTTGCGCACATTCGCAGCCAGCAGCTTCCAGACGAGACGATTTGCTGCGAATTCACCCGAACTAGCCTCTCCGACCCAATAAAATACACGGCGCTTTCTTATGCCTGGGAGGATTTAAGCAGCAAGCAGAATGTGAACATCGAAGGTCACGTCCAAGGCGTGAGCTCTAACTTGGCTGTTGCCTTGCGAACGCTTCGCGATGAGCACTCTGACACCATGCTTTGGGCTGATCAGTTATGTATAGACCAGTTGAATGATGTGGAGAAGAGTCATCAAGTCGGAATGATGAAAGATATTTATGAGAGAGCCACGTCTGTCACGGTATGGCTCGGTCCTACTGCGGATGACAGTAACATGATAGTTGCAACCTTGAAAGAGGTCTCGAAATATTCAGAGGAGACACTGGAGGATAGCGCATCTATTCTGTCGGACATAGTGCAAGGCCTGAATCAACAAGTTGGTACGGAATGCAGCAGCCAGCAACCATACAACACAGACACAATCCTGGCGCGGCTTCAGACTGCATTTGAATGCTTCTGCCGTAGGTCATATTGGAAAAGACTCTGGGTAATTCAAGAATTTGCCATTGCTCAAGTCTTGAATCTTCTCTGTGGCAGCGCAAGCATTACGTTCCGTGACTTTTGCACAGCGTGGTGGTTGTTATCGCGTCTCAGAGATCACGCAAAACTCTATCCTAACAGTCCTCGTGATAGTATGGATATTCTTGCTATCGCGAAGCAGTGCTGGAGTGTGGCCGATTCATTTGCGTCTGGAATTATTACTCGGAGGCAAAAAACCCGTTTACAGTTGTCCAAAGGTGAAAAAACCGAAGGTCTTTTCAGCACCATGTCAGTCAATTTGATATTAGAGACAGACTACAACCAGCCACTAACCTCGGACCCTCGTGATCGGGTATTCTCTCTTCTGGGTTTGGCTGGCGACCGCGATAGGTTCGGTCACTTTCCTGACTATTCTAAGACAGTGGAGGAAGTATATGAACAGCTGGCTCTGGACTTCCTGCGACAAGGGCATATAGACAACTTTGCTCATTGTCATGAAGGTAGGATATACGGGTAGGGTTAGGAAATTTCAAGGAATAAAAATTTAATTTTAAGGTGCTACAATATAGAGAAAGCGTGTAGGAATCGAATGCACTTTTCCAATAATTAATTAAGGCCGTGGTTGTGGAGTTATTTAGGTTGAAAGGTAGTATTATTATAAAGTAAGGTCCTAATTTAGTAAGGCGCATAAAGTTAGGCGCTAAGCGGAAATAAATAAATTAGTAATACGCTAAGCCTAAAATAAATAAATTAGTACTAACACTAAGTAAACTATAATATAGCTTAGAGGCCTCTATTATATCCTACAATATAGCCTACTATACCGCGAGGTCGACCTAAAAAGTATCGAAATAAAGATAAGGTAGCAGAAGCTGTAAGACAGCTTCGCTAATAGCGATACTAACGCTAACGCTAGACTCAGGCTCCCCCTGAGTTCATTGCCTATACGCCTGCACCTCTAGGTATTCCTACTATTACTTAGCTAGACCTTAGTCTTCGAATTAGCGCTAACATCCCTATCCCTCGAGATCCTCTTATCTAGCTAGATAAGTTGCTAGAGGACAAGGATACATACAGACTACTATCCCCTCTCGCACCGCTAGTAGCGGACGATATAGACGCGGTAGTAGTTATTAGCTAATTCTGGGCAAGCAAGAATAAACCGATAAACGAGCGTACTAAGTACGAATAACGTATCCTACAACAAATAAACGATATAGATACAAGAACTATAGGAATTCTTCTTAAGATGTAGGCTAGTATTACGCAAGTACGTATAAGCGCAGACACAATCCCAGAATACTTAGGGGAGGACGTAGAAAGGCCGGCAGAACCCCCTACTGCGAATACTTATACCGTTAGCTATATACCTATACCCACTCTAGCTAAAGCTGCTAACGCTTCTATAGCGGCTCTAAATAGCCCGCAAACGCCTAGCTAGCGTAGTTCTATCTCTTTAGCCCGGTTAAGTATAAGGGGCGGCTAATATAATGTGAGCGGTCTCTAGTAACTGGATTCCAGCTATCTAGTCCAGATGCTATTTACAACCAAGATAAGAAGAAAAGAAGAGAGAATTAGGTGCTAT